>PVJS01008522.1:0-52854 GCA_004027185.1 Glis glis
CCCCGGTCCCGAAAAAAAAAAAAAAAAAAGAAACCAGGTCTCACTAAGTTGCGGAGGGCTTCACTAAATAGCTGAGGCTGGCCGCGAACCCGGATCCTCCGGTCTCTGCCTGCCAAGTACTGTGTAGCATGATTTTGAACGATTCGCCAGCATCAAGGAGCGTAGCCCCTTGGAACAGGCCACTAGAAATAGTCTTCTATGAACAACACATCGGTTCAATGATGCTTTAAGGAAAATGCAGGTGTGCATCAATTTACGATGGGGCTGTGCTCCCATAGATCTTTCATAAGTAAAAGGTTGTGTCGCTGCCCAGCATCACAAGAGAGATTATACTGTGTATCACACCAGAAAAACATCCCAATTCAAATCTGGAGTATAGCTTCTATTGAATGCTTATTGTCTTCAAATAAGCCGAGAAACTATAGGTCAAACCATTGCAAGTGGGGGAGCATCTATAAAGGAAATCAGAGCACCCAAATGGCTCTTCCTATTTTGCATGAGAATTGATGATGAGAATATATAGAATTATGAGGAAATGTGCAGGTTCAGACCTCCAAGATATAATGGTACTTGCGCAGGATAAAGAAAAATTAATCCACACATAGATGTGCCACAATGAAATTAAGAGTTCAGGACAGATAGAGGCAAAACCTTAAGAGCAGCAAGAGAAAAAGAGGAACTTTCGATCTTCCTGCATCAGCCTCCCGAGTAGCTGGGGTTATAGGCACCAAGCCTGGCTCATTTGAACATATTAAGCTTTACTAATGTCAAATTGTTTTCCAAAGTAGCTGGATCAATTTTCTCATCTCTTAGTGCTCCGGTTCTTCACATCTTTGTAGAATCCTGATGTTGAAAGAATTAAAATTTTGTCAGTCTTTTTCTTTTTTTGTGGTACCAGGGATTGAACCCAGGGGCGTTTTACCTCTGAGCTACACCCCCGGCCCTATTTTTTATATTTTATTTGAAACCAGGTCTCACGAAGTTGCGGAGGGCCTCACTAAGTAGCTGAGGCTGGCCGCGAACCTGGATCCTCCGGTCTCCACCTCCCAAGTACTGGGATTACAAGCGTGAGCCACCACGCCCGGCTAAATTTTGCCAGTCTTATAAATGAGTCTTATAAATCTTCCTCATTGCTACTAGAATTCTACGCTTGCTAATGAGGTTGATTATCTTTTCTCTTAGTTTATTGACAACTTGACTTTTCTCTTCCATAAATTGACTATTTGCATCTTTTGCCTGTTTTCCTTTTGAGTTAGTTGTACTTTTTTTAATTTGTAGGAAATCTCTAAATATTCTTTTTTTTTGTGGTACCGGGGATTGAACCCAGGGGCTTTCTACCTCTGCGCTACACCCCCGGCCCTATTTTCTTTTATATACTTTATTTTGAAACTGGGTCTCACGAAGTTGCGGAGGGCCTCACTAAGTAGAGAGAGAGAGATAGAGAGAGAGAGAGAGAGAGAGAGCTGAGGCTGGCCACGAACCCGGATCTTCCGGTTTCCGCCTCCCAAAGTACTGGGATTACAAGCGTATACCACCACGCCTGGCCTTAAATATTCTTAATATATACTGAAAATATATAATTTGTGGTTTGCCTTTCACTCTTTCAATGATGTCTTTCAATTAATGGAAGTTCTTAATTTAATATAGTCTATTACAAGCTGCAGTTTTTGTTTCTTATTTAAGAAATCTGTTCCTACCCTGAAGTAATAAATACATTATCCTATATGGGCCTGTGCATGGGTTATAGTTTTGCCCTTCACATTTAAGTCTGTAATCTACCCTGAATTGATTTTTGTGAATTGTGTGAAATAGGGGTCCAATTTCAATTTTTCTATATGGATATCCAATCTTCTCAGCACCATCTTACCCCATTGATCTGCAAGACCAGTTCTCTCATGAATCAAGTTTCTATTACTCTGTGCTCTTAGTCAATTTGTCTATCCACTATCTTAACTATTATAGCTTTATATTAATTCATGATATCTAGAGGGAAGTCCTTCTATGTTCTTCAAGAGTGTGCAAGCTAGTATTGGTCCTTTGCTTTCCCATTGAGTGTGTGTGTGTGTGTGGTACTGGGGGTTGAACTCAGGGGCATTGCACCTCTGAGCTACTCCCCCAGCCTTTTTAATTTTTTTTTTGAAATAGGGTCTCACTAGTTACTAAGAGTCTTGTACGTTGCTGAGGAGGGAGGTGACCAGTTCGAAGGTGCACAGGGCTGGATGGTGAGTGAGCTTGCCCAGGAAGTAGCTGAGAGAGGATAAGCAGAGGGGATCCAGATGACCCTGTGCAACAGGTTCAACGCTATGGCCTGAGTAGGTGTTCTTAGCAAAAGAAGCCTTGCTGGCTCTGGGCTGGGAGGGAGACGCTGGCCAGGGTTTGGAAGGCTCCACCCCTTCCCAGCTGCCCACCTTCTCTGGCTTGGCGATCTCCAGGTGCAGTGAGAGCAGGCAGGCTTGTTGTATTGAACGGTAGGAGTTTGGAGGCAGTGAGATGGGTTCCTAACCCCGGCTCCGCCATTTGCTTATCTGCTGAGAACTTGGGGGAAATGATTACAATGCTAAGGCTCAGTTTCCCTATGAAAACATGAGTGGTGGTGGTTCTAGAGGACTCTGTCTACCCGATGGGGTAGTTGTGCCGATTAACTCAGGCGATTCTGCTAAAGTGCTGAGTGCAATGTGTAGGCACAGGCTGGGCCTTGTAAACTGTAGTTGAGATTATTGTCTATTTGTCCTCTGCAGCCTTATCTACTCCGTGCTTCTTGGGCACAGGGCGTCAAGAGCTTTAACTCTGGCTCCAGTCTCCCTCAGAGAGCTAGAATCCCTTATCTGCTCACTGATATCTAGAACATTCCAGCGCAGCTTCCAACGCAACTTCCAAATCTCCTGATTTCTTTATTTCAGAAGAAACCCTAGTGCTGCTTCCCATCTGCAGGTTTTTGCCTTGTTGCCCACATCTGATGAGTTCAGACATTTTGTGGATTTTCACCGGCGAATTTGCTTCCCATCTTTTATCTGCCCCCCACCACTCACTCTTACTGCCCCATGCTGAGATAATAGGAATAGCCTCGGACTCTGTATCTGTGGGTCCTTCTCCCTTTTAATTCTCATGGACTCCAGCCCCCAAATTTCTCCTGGAACTCTCTCCCACTTGCTCTAAATTTCAAGAGATTGTGCTTCTTTTGAACCCTTATAGAATTTGTTTTCTATTCTCCTAAGCTTGGCACCCCCTCATATTCTGCATTATTATTATTATTATTATTATTATCATCATCATCATTATTATTATTTCTGTGTAGTGCTGGGGGTTGAATCCAGGGGTGTTCTACTTCCAAGCCACACCCCCAGCCCTCTTTTATTTTTTTCATTTGGAAACAGAGTCATGCTAAATTGCTAGGAGTGTCACTAAGTTGCTGAGGCTGGATTCAAACCTGCATTGTGATCCTCCTGTCTCAGCCTCCCAAGTACTGGGATTACAGGAGTGTGCCACATCTGGATCCCACTGAGGCAGGGCAGAGGACCTGGGAACAGGAGGGATTAAAAAGGCCATCATATCGCCTGCGAGGTCGGGGGAGGTGAGCAGGGAGGTGAGAGACCAGTGGGGCACCAGGAGATCAGGGCCCACTAGTCCACAAGATAACAATTCAAATTAAGGCCTGAAATTAGTCAAAAGACATTGGTTCCCCCAAAACCCAATTCTGACCAATCATAAAAGACCAGATGGGGAACCTCAGTAAGATTTAAAAGCCCACCTTCCAAGAGCTTCAGTGGTTACTTTCTTTGGGGAATTGTCCCCTGGAACGTGTGTGTGTGGGCTGGGGGTTGCTTTTGTCTTCTATCTTTCCCTGACTTAAAATAAACCTTCATGTTTCTATACCCTTCGCTAGTCCTTGGACTTCGTTCATTAAAATGCACTGGACAAGAACCCTATAAGAGGAGACACACCACTATGGAAATCTCCCAGCTGGGGGTGGTGGCACACGCCTGTAATCCCAGTATTTGGGAGACTGAGTCAGGAGAATGGGTAGGTTTGAGGCCAGCCTCAGCAATTTAACAAGGCCCTCTGCAACTTAGTGATACTCTGTTTCAAAATAAAAAATAAAATAGAGCTGGGAGTATAGCTCAGAGGCAGAATGCCCTTGGGTTCAATCCCCAGTACAAAAAAAAAAAAAAAAGGAAAGAAAGAAAGAAATCTCCCATAGAATGGTACATGTGTTCCAACTGGTGAGCCCTCATTGACAGATCATTATTATCCAAAGTCCATAGTTGAGGCTCACTCTTGGTGTGTACGTTCTATGAATTCTCATAAATATTTAATGACATGTATTAGCCATTATAGTTTCATACAGAGTGGTCTTAATATCCTAAAAATGCTCCGTGCTCCACTTATTCATCCCTCCCTTGCCCCTAACCCCTGGTAACCACTGATCTTTTTACCGTCTCCATAGTTTTGCCATTTCCAGAATGTCATGTAGTTAGAATCATGCAGCAGGTAGCCTTTTCAGATCGGCTTCTTTTACTTAACAGTATGCATGTAAGGTTCCTGAATGTCTTTTTGTGGCTTGATAGCACATGTCTTTTTTAGCACTGAATAATATTCCATTGTCTGGATGTACCACTGCTTATCCATTCACCTACTGAAGGACATCTCGGTTGCTTCCATGTTTTGGCAATTATGAATAAAGCTTCTGTTGTCACCATCTTTAAAGATGGTTCTAGAAAAGATCCGTGAGATATACAGATGGGAAGCTGGAATGAAGGATGAGCTGACCAGCCTGGATCCACAGCCGGTCACCTTGCCTTTTTTCTGCCCCAGGAACTTAATGAGAATGGTGAATAGAAGCCATGGAAATGAAAAGGAATCAGTTCAAGCTCTTGTATCTCTGTCATGAGCATGTACACCAGCAACACACATTAGACCAATTCATGCACACAGCTCCTACTTCCAGAAAACAGGCTCCTTGGTGGGATCCATGGTTCTCTTTTCTTACAGTGTCTTTTCTTGCTTAGGTATCAGGGCAATGCTGGCCTCACAGAATGAGTGAGGAAGTATTCCTTGCTCCTAAATTTTTTGGAAAAGTTTGAGAAACACTACTGTCAGTTCTTCTTTAAATATTTGTAGAAATCACCAGTGAGACCATCAGCTCCAGGCTTTTCATCATCTGAAATTTTTTAATTACCAATTTAATTTCCTTACTGGTTGTCTCAATCAACATTCTCACTGCTATAATCCCAAACAACTGACCACACAACTTAGACAAAGGAAGATTTGTTTGCTCACAGTTTTTGGAGATTTCAGGTTCAGCCCATGTGAGGCCAGGTTTGTGGAGCTCAGGGCATGGTGGCAGGAAGCAGAGAGAGGGAGAGAGCGAGGCTCTGCTCTCACATCATGGAGGCCAGAAGCAGCGAGAACAAGCAAGCAAGGGGATTCAAAGACACAAGCACAGTCCCCAAAGTCACATCTCTAGGGACCCACCTTCCCCAGCCACACCCCAGTGCCTAGGTTACCACTCAGTAAAGCCATCACAATGGTTTTACCCACTGATGAGATTATAACCCTCATGACTTAATTACATGGACTCAGAGCATTGATACATGAGCTCTTCAGGGGCATTCTATATATAACCATAACTCTGGTTGTAGGTCTCTTCAGATTTTCTATTTCTTCATGATTCAATCTTAGTATCTTTGATTCTAGAAATCTGTCCATTTTATCTAAGTTATAAAATTTGTCTCTGTGCAATTGTTCCTAGTACTCTCTTATCATCCTTTTTTTCACTTCTACAGAATATCTGTCTTTTCATGCTTTTATAGCTCATTTCTTTTTATCCTTAAGTAATACTAGATTCCTTTGTATGAATGTATCATAGACAGTTTATACATTCACATATTGAAGAACATCCTAGCTGCCTCCACTGTTTGGAAATCCATGAACAAAGCTGCTATAAACATCCATGTGCATGTTTTTGTGTGAACATAAGTTTTCAGATCAATTGGGTGAATAACCTAGGAGTGCACTTGCCAGGTCGTGTGATACGACTGTGTTTATCTTTATTAGAAACTGCCAATTTGTGATTACACCCTTTTACATTCCCAACAGCAGTGAATGAAAGTTCCTATTGCTTCAAATTCTCATCAGCATTTGACAGTATCACTTTTTTTGGATTTTAGCAATTCTAATAGGTATAAAATAGTATCTCATTGTTATTGTAATTCAAAATTTCCTAATAACAAATGAACTTTAATATCTTCTATATGTTTATTTGCCATCAGTATATCTTTGGGGAGGTGCCTGTTCAATGTTTTGTCCTTTTGTAAGTTGGGTTGTTTGTTTCCTTATTGTTAAATTTTCTCCGTATATTTTGGATACAAATCCTGTATCAGATATGTGGTTGCAAATATTTCCTCCCAGTCTGTGACTTTTCAGTATTTTTCTTTTTTTACGGTACTGGGGACTGAACCCAGGGGCACTCTACCTCCGAGCTGCACCCCCAGCCCTATTTTTTATTCTTTATTTTTGAAACAGGGTCTCATTAAGTTGCAGAGGGCCTCACGAAGTAGCTGAGGCTGGCCGTGATCCTGTGATCCTGCGATCCTCCTGTCTCAGCCTCCCAAGTACTGGGATTACAAGCGTGCACCACCATGCCCAGCTTTGTTTTCATTTTCTTAACAATATATTTCACAGAGCCCATGTCTATAATTTTAATGAATTCTAATTTATCAACTTTTTTCCTTCATGGATCATTCTTCTGGTGTTGTATCTAAAAACTCATCACAAACAGAAGGTCACACAGATTTTCTCCTATGATTCCTTCCAGAATTTATATAGTATTGCATTTTATATTTAACTTTCTGATCCATTTTGAGTTAAATTTTGTGGAGTGGAAGATCTGTGCCTAGATAATATTAAGGTGTGTGTGTGTGTGTGTGTGTGTGTGTGTGTGTGTACATGGACATCTAATTGTCTCAGCACAATTTGTTGAAAAGACTATCCTTCCTCCATTGAATTACCTTTGCTGCTCCTTTGTCAAAGATCTGTTGACTGTATTTATGTGGGTCAGTTTCTAAACTCTCTATTCTGTTGCATTGATCCACGCCTCTATTCTTTCTCTAGTACCACACTGTCTTGATCATTGTGGACTATACTATGCCTTTAGGTCAGGTGGTATCAGTCCTTCAACTTTGTTCTCTTTCTTCAGCATTGTGTTGGCTATTCTGGGTCTTGCCTTCAAATTGTATTTTACATTTCTTTGACTCATCAAGGTCTAGCTCAGAGCCTGACCTAATCAGAGTCTCTAAATTAATTGCTTACTATTTGTCTACCTTTGTATATAGCTGAAGTCATTATCAGATTGCTTGAAAAGACTTTTTTAAAGTTACCTTGCTAGGCAGCCCATGCTTGCAATCCCAGTACTTGGGAGGCTGAGACAGGAGGATCATAGGTTCAAGGACAGCCTCAGCAAGTAGTGAGACTCTCATCAACCTTGCGAAACCCTTTTTCAAAATAAAAATAAAACAGGGCTGGGGGTATAGCTTGGAGAAGAATGCCCCTGTGTTCGGTCCCCAGTACCACAAAATAAATAAACAAATTAATTAATTAATTAATTAAGTTACCTTAACTTTTCCATCTGAAAGTTTCTCTATACTATGAATTTTATGTGTAATACAAATAAATTATTACATTATTATTATTATTATTGTTGTTGTTGTTGTTGTTAAGCATCAGAATTTTTCTTAGGGAAAAAATGCCATTGCTTGGAAAATAATTTGTTTTGGTACTGGAGATTAAACCCAGGGCATCTAACTCCAAGCTATACCCCCAGCCCTTTGTGTGTGTGTGTGTGTGTGTGTGTGTGTTACTGGGGATTGAACCCAGGAACGTACTAACTCTAAGCTACTCCCTCAGCCCTATTTTATTTTTTATATTGAAACAGGGTCTGTCTATGTTGTGGAGGGCCTAAGTTGCTGAGACTGGCCGCGAACCTGTGGTCCTCCTGTCTCAGCCTCCCAAGTATTGGGATTACAGGTCTGCACTACCATGCCCGGGTAACCCCCAGCCCATTTTATTTTTTATTTTGAGACAGGGTTTTGCTAAGTTGCTGAGGCTAGCCTTGAACCTGCAATACTCCTGTCTCAGCCTCCCAAGTACTGGGATTACAGGTGTGCACCACTGCACCCGTTCTAGAAACATATTTTGATAAGTTGCTTAGGAAAGAAGGTGAAACACTTGAAGGCATGAGCCAAAGCAACAAAACAGTGGTGGCAATAGACCCTATTTGATCCAAAAAGAGGACTCTGTGTTCCCCAGAAGGAGGATACAGAAGAGAGGGAAGGAAAGAGAAAGAAAAAGGACTGGAGGAATTTGCAGGTGAACTGAAGCTGAAGTCCACATGCAATGAAACAGTCAGTAAAAAAACATTCACAATTTAAGATTTGGGGTCTGGGGTGATTTTTTTTTTTTTTTGGCGGAACTGGGAATGGATCCCAGGGGCATCTACCTCCGAGCTACACCCCCAACCCTATTTTTATTCATTATTTTGAAACAGGGTCTCACTAAGTTCTGGAGGGCCTCACTACGTAGTTGAGGCTAGCCGTGAACCTGGATCCTCTGGTCTCAGCCTCCCAAGTACTGGGATTACAAGCATGCGCCACCATGCCCGGCTTGGGCTGTTTAATTTGAAGATCCTCGTGGTCCCGTGCTATGATACTCTTTTGTCCCTCATCACCCCAACCTGTTTTCAATAAAGTCCACTGCAGTTATGAATGCTGTCTGTGAAAGTGTTGTTTTGCTTCAGGAATTCAAGGAGGGGCTTGAATTTCAGTTCCGCAGTGAAGAACAGAGACAACACCCGTGGAAACTGAGGATGAAATGAGCCCACTAGGAATTAGCGCTCATAGAGGATTGATTTTGGCCATAGTCGCCTCCACCCCCTCCTCCACCCCCTCCACCTCTACTGCTGTACTGGTTCTGTTGTCCATAGCCCTGGGGTGGGGGTATAAGAGCTTTGCTGCTGTCCACCATAGCCAGACTGTTGGCCAGAGCCCCCAACTCTGCGGTTGTCCATAGCTGCTTCTCTGCGAACTGCTACCATAACTTCCTGAGGTACTGCTAGGAGCTGGCTGCTGCCCATAGCCAGGATAGGAGGACCGCTGCCCATCAGATGACTGGGAACTCCAGCTACTGCCGTAGACACCAGAGCATATCCCTGAGGAGCTGTCTGAGTACCATAACCTGTGTTCTGGGTCTGTCCATAAGAAGAACCGTAACTGCTCTGGCCACAGCCGGAAGTGTCTGCTGACTGGCCGTAACCACGGTAACTCTGCTGTCCATACTGATGGCTCTGCTGGGAGTAGTCCTGCCCAGGCTGGGTGGGGTAAGCCCCGTAGTTTTGGTTTGCTTGTTGGGTATAGTCATTTGAGGCCATGTCTGTGCACGTGCGCACAGGCCAACAAACAATAAGATTCCAACACCACAGAGCACCAATGCCTCAAGCACTTCAAACTTTGTTTTTGCATTTTAATGTATTTGAACTTACATGGTATGGGAATGGTCTGTCCGTTTCAAAAATAGAAATCATCAAATGTAGACCGGTAAAGCAGGAAGAGACACTAGAGATGACTTTATGCATGAGGAAACTAAGATAAAGAAAAATGAATAACTTCCCAAGTTCATAACATCTTTGAACAGTAGACTCATTAGATCAATTACTAGAGAAAGACGACTTCCTTGCTAGAAATTATTTGAATGCTAGAAGACTTTCTGCCATGCGTTGACCTTCCTTCTATGGTGCTCAAACAACTAACTTGGCCATGAAAAGCCTCCAGCTCATGACTGTTTATGTCTTTGGCTGGTTTCCTCTCTTTCACAAAGAGATAGTTGCACAAAAAATATGCTGGAAGCCAGGTGTGGCAGCGCATACCTATAATCCCAGCTCCTTGGGAGGATGAGGGAGGATTGCAAGTTTGAGGTCAGCCCGGGCAACCTGGGAAGACCCTGTCTCAAAAGAAGATAAAGAAAAGGCTGGGAATGTTGCTCAGTGGTAGAGCACTTGTCTGGTATGCGTGAGGCCCTGGGTTTGACCTCTAGTACTGAAAAAAAAAAAGAAAAGAAAAGATAATGGTCCACATGGTCATAAAACACTGAACTTCAGCTTTTTCTGAACTCCTCCCTCTAGTCCAAATTTTGGGGGACTTTAATTGGACAAGGCACCAGCAAAGAGCTAGCTGGTTAGATAGGCTTTTTCCTATTTCATGCCTCTCCCAGGACTGGGAGAGTCAACTGAAAACCAATCAATATATGTTTCATTTTTGTTTTCTGTATAAATAGTTGTCTTATCTGAAATGACCTTTCTCCAAGAGTTAGTAGCCATCATAAATTTTTGTAGCTGGACATGTTTAGAAATGCCTCTTAGTTATTTTTTGTTGATTTATTTTCTTTGTATTTGTGCAATCCAACTTTGGTCATGGAAGCAAAGCGGCCCTGGTCTGTGGTCCTCCACCTCTCACGATTTAAACTCAGAGGACATAGTCTCCTAGCACAGATTCCCAAACGATAGCGTCCCCTGGGGGACACTGGAACAATCCAGAGGGGCCTTGGTAGCCTTGGGTGCAACTGGGGAGTATTGAATAAAAATAAGGGGGCGGTGGAAGCACCCAGGAAGGTGCTGAGTGTTTAATTTTCTGAAAAGGGGTCAGTAAGACAGTAAGTTTTGGAAGCTATGTCCTATGGGAAAGGTGCCCTGTGCCTCCCATGGACTTAGAGCTTAGTGCAGGAGAATGATTGTATCTTGGAGACTTACGTCTTTAATTCTCTTTGTGATAACTTTTTCTTCCTTTCCCCTGGAGTCTGCTTTCAAATCTATTTATCTATCTGTCTAGCTACCTACCTACAACTTCCATGTCCAATAATATGGTGATTTATATTACGGAGTATTATCTCATTGGCATATTAAGTGATCACCAAAATAATGCCAATGCAAATACCATTTGTCATGGAGCTTCGAGAAAAAGCATGCATAAAATATATTAAGTTACGTGCGGGCCAGTGGTGCAATGGATAAAATATATTAAGTGACTGTTCTACATATTTAATTATAGAATGCGAAAAATTTATGTATATATTTGCATAAAGTTTAGACATTTCTCAAAAAGAAGAAAGTGAACTGGCAATTCTTTTATTTTATTTATTTATTTTTTTTGCGGTACCGGGGATTGAACGCAGGGGCGTTCTACCTCCGCGCTACGCCCCCGGCCCTATTTTTTATACTTTACTTTGAAACCGGGTCTCACGAAGTTGCGGAGGGCCTCATTAAGGAGAGAGAGACAGAGAGACAAGGAGAGAGAGAGAGAGAGAGAGAGAGAGAGAGAGCTGAGGCTGGCCACGAACCTGGATCCTCCAGTCTCCGCCTCCCAAAGTACTGGGATTACAAGTGTGCGCCACCACGCCCGGCTGTGAACTGGCAATTCTTGATGACCTAATATTTGTTGGGTTTATCTCATTCAGTTCTTAGAACAATTCTGTAAATAAGGTACCATTATCTCCATTTGAAGATGAAGAATCTGGTCTCAATAAGGACAAATGGCTTGTCTAAGGTGACACAACTAACATGAAGTTACAACCAGGGTTGCAAGTTGCTCCTAAAGTTGGAATCCGTCTTCTTTTTGTTAGGCAGGTCATGCTACATTTAGAGGAACCTATTTGATTATTGACTTAGGCAAAGAGCTTAGAATTATGATATGTTGGGTTAAAAATAAAAATAAGTGTGAAGATATTTTTGTTTCCCTCCATATTCACTGGATTACTAATCCCTGAGTTGGAAGAAAGAAACATAAATGGTATAATACAGAGAAGCCATCATCCCAGTCAGTCCTTTCACTTCTACAACAATGGGCTTCTCCCTGGAAATTCATTTTCCAGGCAATGACGTGCATGTTCTGAGATCTAGTTAAAAGGATTCCAAGAGAAGAATGTAATAGTTTAAGCCTAGGATGTAAGACTAAGCAATAAGTCAACCAGAATTATCTG
This sequence comes from Glis glis, assembly GCA_004027185.1. NCBI lineage: Eukaryota > Metazoa > Chordata > Mammalia > Rodentia > Gliridae > Glis > Glis glis. The sequence goes on from PVJS01008522.1 coordinate 12,022, forward strand.
ACTTATAGGCAGGGCTAAACTTAAATGAAATTTAGATGTAGAAACATATTGTTTTCTTCTCAAGACTCCAGCCTTCTTTTTTGTGCTTCCCTCTTTTGTTTAAATATATGGACCCATTTTCTGTATCACATGCTATCCCTGTGAAAATTAATAAATTTATATTAGGGAATAAACAATTTGGTATGTTTAATTCATTACTTCTGGGAGCACTCGTGTTTTAACTGGAGATCGATTCTTGAGGTTCAAGAACGAATCTCTCCTTTTCAAGTATAAACCAAGTCTGACCTGATAACTTCTATGATTAGATGAGATTGGGCTCATTCAGGGTGGGATGGTTGTAGACTCAAGAATGAATCTCTAAGGATAGAATTTTCTATATAAATCAGCAAGTATCAATGAATCAACAGGTCTCCATTGTCCTCACACAATGGCTTCTCTCACTCATGAATCAGAGAGGGTATCTGTAGAGCTGATTTGATTCAGTGTCCCACCAAAGGGCTTAATTTCTCCATCTAACAGAGGAGTAGCTGAAACTCAGAGAAGCTAGGGTGATTGCCCTCCCATTTCCCAGTGAGTATTTAGGCAGGTTAAAGCCGAGTGCTTCTCTCTAGACTGGTAGAACCAGAGCTTGGCAAGGACCTTAGGGTTGTACCATGCACCCCCATCCTTCTTACTACTTCCTCACTAATGGTTGTCACTTCAAGGAAACTTCCCATTCACAGAGAACCCACATCAGCCCAATAATATTTTCAGATAGTGCCAATGTGACCCCCATGCCATCTTGAAGATCCACCCAGGACAACATCTCAAGTCAAATCCCGCTCTCTGACTCTGGCCCTGACTTCCTTTTTCCAGGCTAAACACTTCTTCAGCTGCTCCTCGCAGCCCGCTTCCATTTTCATCGTCCCAATGATGCTCTTCGGAACTTGGTACATTTTTCCTCAAACTGAACCTAGAACTCCGGGTGTGGTCTGGACTCCTTCGTTCACTTACTCATCCATTCATTTACTGATCAGCGTCAACCTTCTGTCTGAGAAGCGCCGAGGAGGGAGGGTTGCTTAGCTCCCTTGCTTGGGACATCATACACTGGGCTGCTGCCCAAGATCAAATTAGTTCTGGTTTTTAGGACTCATGTCACCTAGGTCTTCTGCGTCCTTTCTCATGGCCTCCTGGTGTGGCCTGCACCTCATTCTCCACCATGCTACTTCTCTGTGTGCAAAGCTGCCTTGTTTGTGTGCAAACCCATCCTGTTCCTCTGGGAAGTGTGCCTGCACAGGCTCCTATAAAACCTATCTGGGTTGTAATGAGAACACCTTTCCTCAGATCCCGGTCCAGCTTTTGTTCCTTCCCGAAGCCAAAGTTGACATGCCCCCAGCCTGTCTCTCAATAAAACTGAATTTCCAGGATGTAGAGCCATCTCACCACTCAGGGGTCAGCTGGAAGCCAACGAGAGGAGTCATGAGCTCACGCATGTACAAAGATGCTTCCGTAGCCCGTGGAAAACTACCTGACCAGGTCTTCCCCCTGACTTTGGACTCTGTCATTTCTCCTCGCTCCTTTGCTCTTCCCACGCAATTGAACTTGGCTGGAAAGGAAGGCAACAACCAGGTAACAGAACTTGATAGACATCGAGGTCTAGAAGGCTTTTCTAGAGACAGGATTCTGGAGCTAGGAGACTGCAGAACTCTGAAGTCTATACTAACGTCTTTTTTTTTTTTTTTTTGGTACTGGGGATTGAACCCAGGAGCATTCTACCTCTGAGCTACTGCCCAGCCCTATTTTATTTTTTATTTTGAAACAGGATCCCACTAAGTTGCCAAGGGCCTGGCTAAGTTGCTGAAGCTGGCCTGGAACCTGGGATCCTCCTGTCTCAGCCTCCCAAGTACTGAGGTTATAGGCCTGCACCACCACACCTGACTTACTAAGGTCTCTAATATGTGTTTCCTTGGCCACATCATTAGCCAGCACCCTGCTTATTCTCTTTTCTCTATTTAAAAGCTCCTTCCAGCCGGGCGTGGTGGTACACGCTTGTAATCCCAGTACTTGGGAGGCGGAGACCGGAGGATCCAGGTTCACAGCCATCCTCAGCTACTTAGTGAGGCCCTCCGCAACTTTGTGAGACCATATTTCAAAATAAAGTATAAAAAATAGGGCTGGGGGTGTAGCTCGGAGGCAGAACGCCCCTGGGTTCAATCCCCGGTACCGCAAAAATAAATAAATAAATAAATAAATAAATAAATAAGTAAAAGCTCCTTCCACCAGAATTTCTTAGTGCAATGTGCACATTTATGGAAAGTCTTGTCCACCCATTTCACAGATAAGGACAATTTAAAGCCCAGAGAGGTTTTAATGTGTGGGAGCCACACTGAGCACTCTGGGACCTTGTCCAAGTCTCCACCATCAATTCACCCTGCCTCTGAGTGCATTTCACCTTGGGGACAATTCGAGAAAAATCTATAGTCTCTATGTCTCTTCTCTAATTCAATTCAAAAAACTGTTGTGCTGAAATCTCCATTACATTGTTTCTCTCACAGGAAGGAGATATAAACCAACTAAGCAGAGCTCTGCCAAAGCTGAATAAGTATCCTCACAGGCATCTTTACCCACGGCAATCCTCGGAGCCCACTGCCACGCTCACACACCTGCCACGTCTTTGCAAACCACGGGAACCTGTATATGTTACCCTCGGACGCTTCCCTGCATCCTTGTTGGGGAAAATACCACGAGGGATCTAAGTATAAACAAACCCTCAGCGTGGAGTGAGGAAGAGATTCCAAACTTTTCCATGAGAAGATAGCATCCCTTCCCCGCCCCCCTGTGACTATTCCCTGCATTCTTCCCAATGAAAGAACCGCGCAGAACTAACTCCCATCTCTTCGGTTTTCAGACGTTGGTGAGGTCAAGTTGCAGCTTCTCTGGCCTCGGGCTGGAATTCTAATGCCAACTCTGCATTTACTGCATGGAAATTTTAGTCAAAAATCATATTGCCGCAGGCATATTTCTTCTTCTCCTCGAGTGACCTCCACCTTTATCCATCTCTGAGCACATACTTAAAAAAAAAGAAAGTTTAATATTACAATTTGGCAGAAGGAAGTGTAAATGTTATGTCAGCGGTAAGACACTATTTAATCCTGATAGATGAGTCGTCAGGGAAGCGTGACGCTAATTGACAGATGTTAAATGGCACCCGTTGTTCCCGGCCCTGCACAAACATGGCTCTGTGGCTCCAGGCAGGTAAAAACTCTGCAAGTCCAGGATGGGATTTTCTTTCCTTTCTTCCATGGGGCAAGGAGTGTGCTGTCAGTCCAGGTGGATCTGGGCTGGAGATGGGTATTAAACACCCATGCGATTTGGGTCCTTTTGACTTTGAGCAAGAGATTTACTGGAATGAGATGGATGTCCCTGGATTACAGAGGGCCTTTTGATGATGTCAGAAATTTCCCAAGGGGGATGCTTGGGAAGAAAGTAAGAAAGGGTGCACATCTGTTCTCTGTCAAATGAAAGAGCAGGGGGATGGGGGGACAGTACCAATGCTTCCCTTTCCGGCTGGCACCTCCCTGTGACTCTCTCTTGTCGTGGCACCATTGAGGCTGAAAGGCTGAGGTGGCAAACCATTTGTAAAGAGGCTAAGCAAGGGTTTTATAACTGTGGACATTAGCATTAAAACAAATACTAGTGCCTGAGTCCTACTTCCAGAGATCAATGTAGAAGGGGTATTAAGTGGGCCTGGGCCTTCCTCTGTTTTCTAAAAGCTCCCAGGAGATGCTAATGTGCCCTGGACTAAGGACATCTTGCAAACACACCCGAGAATGTGTGCACTAGGGTATTTGAGACTGAAAGCTGTGGAACTTCCACCTCTAAGAAAGCAAAATCGACTTCTTCCATGCACAGCCACACAATTCTAGACTTTAAAAAGTACAGATCTGTAAGTGTTTTAGTCTTTTTTTTTGTACTGCTATAATAAAGTGCCCCAGGCCAGGTGCTTTATAAAATAGAGAGGTTTATTTTGGCTCACCGTTTTGGAGGTCCGAGAGTTATGGCCCAAGCCTTGGCAGCAGGTAAGGGACTCTTGGCAGATAACATCACAACACCGAAGTGCAGGTGAGATGTCACTTGGTGAGATAAGAAGGAAGAGACCAGGGAGGGTAACAACCCATTCTCTTAGGAACTAATGGGACCTGACCCATTCCTGTGAGATGCATTAATTGATTCATGAGGGTGGAGCCCCCTGACCTTCCACTCTGCCTCATTTCCTTCCTTCCTTCCTTCCTTCCTTCCTTCCTTCCTTCCTTCCTTCCTTCCTTCCTTCCTCCTTCCTTCCTTCTTTCCTCTCCTCCTCCTCCTTCTTTTCTCCCTCTCCTCTTCTCTCTTCTTCTTCTCCTTCTTCTCCTCCTTCTTCTCCTTCTCCTTCTCCTCTCTTCTCTCTCTCTCTCTCTCTCTCCCCCCCCTCATTGAACCCAGGAACATTCTTCCTCTGAGCTATACCCCCAACCCTTTTTATTTTGAAACAGGGTCTCGTTAAGTTGCTGAGGCTGACCTCAAACCTACAGTTCCCTGGCTCAGCCTCCTAGGTACTGGAATTACAGGTGCTGCCACCATACCTGGCGACCCCACCTCTCTTAATGGTTCCACCACCTTGACACCTTGATCTTGCAACACTGGGGACCAAGCTCCCAGCACATGAGCTTTTGGGGGACAAACCACAGCTAAACCATAGCAAGTACCCTATGCCATTCCAATGAGAACATGGGACTTATCTCTGTGTCCCCCTTTTCCCTCTACTCCATCATCTCCCCAGTAAGGGCTCTCTCCATGACTGAACTGAGTGGAAACAGGTGAGACTCCTCAGTTAAGAGGCTACACAGGGAATCTATGCTGCATCTCTGTCCTACATTATTGGACCCAGTGCAAGCTCAGAAAATAAGTCAAGGCCACCCCTGGAGGCTCTGCAGAGGGGAGGGAGGACGCGCCATGGAAGCTGCGATTCTTTCCCTTTCCTTTGCAGACTTTCGATCAGCCTTTTTTCGGGCTGCTCTGTCTGGGAAAGTCTGTAGTGAGGCCAAGTCTGTGGCCAAACTAGGAGTCCTTCATGTCCCTGGACTCTTGTTCCTGCCCTTTCTCTTGAGCAGTAAATAACTCTGGGCTTTGGAAAACATGCCTTGGTGACACATTCATGATGGCAGTGGCAGGAACAGAGTCGGGATGTCTGCGTACGGAACTCAGAGCGCCGAGTTGGGGCTGACCCTCTCCGCACAGATTTCCTCAGCGCGGAAAATGGTGGGGACCACTGCCTGAGAGAGACAGGGAAAAAACCGTGTGTCTTATAGTGGATTACATGGTGTTCTGCCATGTCTCCCTGATTGGGGCGGACACCCCCCCACACCAGCTGGTGGTAATACTGGTACAATGACCCATCACTGTGTCCCCTGACAGCCACAGCCTTCTGCACAAAGGAACTGCATTGCCCAGTATTCCTCCCTCTTTCAGGAGGGAGCTCATGCCGGGATCCAGGGCTCATCCCACATGTCTGGACATGGGCCACGTTGGCTTTGGGGCTGCTTAAAGTGTGGGTGAGGCCTCAGTTGCAACTGTGCCCTCTCCTCAGCCCTGCCTTCCCTGCATCCTTTCAGGTTTGTCCCCTGAGCACGCCCTCCATAAAGGTTCTGCTTGCAAGTCTCTAGCACAGGGTCTGCTTCCAGGACACCTAAGCTAAGGGACTTCCTCTTCATGGTCCCTGTTCCCTCTGAGATCAGCTTTGAGATGCATCACCCAAGAAAGGCGATTTGTGCTTCAAAAAGTGAATAGTTGCACATTTTCTCCTGTGTGGAAGCTAGACAGAAATTGGGAAACAAGGGTAACCTCAGATAGAGGAGCAGCGGCTCCAATGGAGTGATGGAGGGGGTGTAGAGGAGGGAGGAGGGGGATAGAAAAGCAAAGAAGGTAACAGTTGAAATAGTGCTATGTGTGTGTATTAAATGACCAATACCAATCTCAAAGACATGTACGGGGTGGGGACGCAGAGGGAAATGCTCCAAGAATTGTGTGAATGTATATTCCTATCATTCTATGCCTCAGTATGATGTATAATTACAATGCACCAATAAAAGTATATTTTAAAAAAGTGATTTTTTTCCTGTGGTTAGGTGGAAAACATTTTTGTTAGGTGTGGGTCTCTGACATTTATGTCTCCTCTGGCAGCTCTGGGCTTCCTAAGAAGACCCAGGGACAGAACTCTGTGGCTCGAGAAACCTACACGGGAAGTAACTTGAAAGACAGATTGAGAAGGAGTTCCAGATAGCGTGGACACGTGGCATGTGTGCCAAGAGGAGCTGCAGAGAGAAGATGGGTGTGAGATTAGCAGAGATATGAGGACAACTTGGGAAAGGGACAAAAAAGAGGAGACAGAGAGGACGTTCTTAGGAGATGAGATACATTTGTTTAATTTCCTGGATTAGTTACTTTTAAATGGTTTACCAAAAAAAAAAAAAGAAAGAAAGAATGGAAAAATGCACTCTGTTAATGTACTGTAAAAGCCTTTGTAATCGGAGAGCTAGGGGCCTTCCAGGAGAGGGGAGGATGCCTATAGATTTGTGCAAAGAGTTAAACCTCATGATGTGAGCATGCTGGAGTAACTCCACCTGTGTGTACAATGTACTTAAGGGATTAGGGCACACTTTGAAATTATGATATGTTTTACCTAAAGTAAGCACCTTACTCTTTAAGCTTCTATTTCCTGAAAGAAGGAGGACCATCAATTCTCCCAGGTAATCAGGTGCATGAGCACTCTGCTTGTGGGATTTAATGAAGGTTTAGCGCAGGGGGGACGAGGGATGTGTTATTTTTTTATTTTAACATGATAATAAAACTTATTTTCAATACTTGTGATTCCTGTTCAAAGGTGTGACTTATCTATCAGCTCTGGATGCAGGTGACATTTTTAGGGAGATGTAGAAGTGACAGGGCCAGGGAAGCTGTAGTGGCACGTGAAAGGAGACTTTTAAAAAAATATTTATTTATTTATTTTATTTTTATTTTTTTATTTGCAGTACTGGGGATTGAGCCCAGGGTCATTCTACCTCTGAGCTACACCCCAGCCCTATTTTGTATTCTTTAATTTGAAACAGGGTCTAAGTTGCAGAGGGCCTCTCTAAGTAGCTGAGGCTGGCCGCGAACCTACAATCCTCGTGTCTCAGCCTCCCAAGTACTGGGATTACAAGAATGCGCCACCACGCCTGCCTAAAAAAATTATTTAAAAAAATTTTATTGGTGCATTATAATTGTGCATGATAGAGTCATAGTGATACACTCAAATGTGCACATAAGATTACTTGGTCTGTTTCCTTCCCCGTACCTCCCCTTTCCCTCCCTTCCTCTCTCCCCCATCCCCCTCCACTATTTTACTGCTCTCTCTCCTCACTTTCATGAGGCAAAAGGAAATCCTTTTTTTTTTTTTTTTTTGGTACTGGGGATTGACCCCAGGGACATTCTACCTCTGAGCTACACCCCCAGCCCTTTTTATTTTGAAGTTATCACTAAGTTGCTGTGGCTGGCCTCATACCTGTGATCCTCCTATCTCAGCCTCCCAAGTACTGAGATGACAAGTGTGCACCACCATGCCTTTAACAAAGACTTGCTGTGGCCTCTATGTTCCCTTCAGGGTCTCCCAAAATGTAAGTAAATACCTGATGGTCTCTATTTAAACATGAAGATCCCAGGGCCAAAGCAGATGATTATTAAAGTCAAGACAGAAAAGTCTTTTCCTTCCCCTTGACCTGCCAGGAAGGGAGGCAAGTCCACTTATAAAAGAATAAGGCTCATCAGCGGGTGGCTAAGCTGTCACTTAATTTGACAATCACCAGTTAGCCAGGCCGACGGGAGGTGAAGGAATATGGTAACCAGAAGTATGTAAGTTAAATAGCATGCAGTTTCAAGGAGTCTGAAAATCACACATCAAATGTATCTAATAAGGACATAGAGACTTTATTTCAAAAACGCTCTTATGTTGCAAAAAATCCATAGAAAAATAAAGTTTGATCGGGGTACTTTACTAAAGTTCAAGTCACAGACTTAGGTTACAGATCAGAGTGAGGTTTGTGAACTAATTTATTAAACAGGAGAGAAACAGGCTCTTCCGGTCACCCATCAGAAGCTAATGGACTCGTTTTTTTCAAATGTTTTTCTACCAGTTCAGGTGGCGGTGAATGAGGAGCTCCAACGGAGAAAAAGCAAGATGGACTCATACACCAAATCATTTTACACAATTTTTTTTTGCAACACAATATACATTACAGTAAAACTTTAAACGCTGCAGAACCACAGGTTGGAAGAATTCAATTCAGAGGGTGGAAAGAGTACTGGTTTGGGATAGAGCACTAAACACCTATCTTAGGAGACTGTCAAAAAAGAGAAAGCAATTTAGGATCCTCTGCCTTTCTGCCATCTAGTCTTGCAGAGGGCTCAGCAGCACGTGCCAGTGAATAATATTTCAACCTGGAGCATAAGCTATAGAAAAATGGGGTGAAACCGGCCAACTTTCAACTCCCTTTGGCAGTTTTGCCACCGACAGTACACTGCCCCTGATAAAAATAGGGAAAAAAATGGAAAGGTTTCTCACTGCACAGAATTAAGTAGTGTGATCAAGAGACCACCCAGCCTCGGGGTACCTCATTAGTAATAGCTGCGGATTAATTTCCCTGAAGTCTCTCCTCTACCAGGTCACCTAAGATAATAGGAGAGAAACAGAAGCGCTGGCAAATGTCTCTTTTGCTTGTTGCTCATACTCTCTGAAGTCACAGGGGTGACCGATTTTGAGGACCCATTACAGGTCCGAACACAGTTCCTGAAGAATTTGGACAGTTTGTTTATCTGGTGACAGAAGCCACAATAATAGTGTTTTTTAAATGGTTTTTTAAAATAGTGTTTTAAAAATGGTTTCATTTTTTTCTAAGCCTCTCGCTGAAAAGTGTATCAGCACCTTTCCTTGCTCACGGGCTGGGCTGCCCATGACCTGGGCGCCTTTTCTTCTCCCCATGAGCCGGCTGTTTTCACTGGTCAGCCAGGTGATACCGGCCCCTCCTCTTGCACTAGTCTTCCCTCCACATGAAAACCCCATCCCTCTTACCTTCTCTGCTTGCAGCGGTCCCCAAGGATTGTCGGACTTTGAAATATAACAAGAGAGCCACCAAAAAGTCCTATAAGCACAGCAGTGGCCTTCTCGAGCTGTCAGGTCTTTAAATAGGATTTGGGATTTAATGCTGTATATTTTTAAAGAAAAGAAAGTTGCTAGTTTAGAAAATGTATGTCTTTTGGCCAATTCAGAATCTGCCCCCCTACTTGTTTCTAACCCAGGAAAGATAAGGCTTTCGGGGGGAGGTGCTGAGAGGGAAAAGATAGAAAGAAAAAGAAAAACCAAATCTGAGGCTAACAAAGGAGGGCGTATGTTAGGTGTAGTAGAATAAAAGCCTGAACTGAAAAGAAGCCCTTCAGTGGGTGATTGGTATAGAAATCAAGAAACAAAAGAATAAAAGGAAGGATAGAAGGAAGGAAGGACCTTACAAAAAAAATTATGTCATCTTCGTCAAAATGTAGTACAAATTCTAGCCTGAAAACTCTAGGAACCTCTGATTCTAGAGTCTTCAACCAGGACAGAAACAATGGGCAGAGAGAGGCCTTTCCACTTTTTGCTAATAAAAAAAGGCAACAGCTCCAGCAAGGAGCATGGAGACCCTCCTTAGGCCCCTGTCTTGGACACACAGAGACTCTTCTGGCACGGCCCCACCCCTGCAGTCCAGTTCTGTTTATACAGCTTGTCTTAAAAACCACAGCGAGTGCACCTTGTTCTACTCAGGCCACCCTGTAAATACTTCAATTGGCATACTATTGAAAAAGGAATAAGAAGCTCATGTTTTTACCTCCCCCACCCCCGGGTCATGCCCCACACCAACCTGCCCAGAACACGCAGGCTTTTTCTTTGAGACCCTCTCACTTTTACAGGGACAAAGAGAAACCTTGGCCATATTCCAAGGTCAACAAGAGGCTTTTGAACCTGTTTAATTCAGTAGGTGACATGCTCATCTTGGCTGTCCTTCTGCCCTTTAGGTTGGCTCTCGCTGCGTCAAGATTCAGTTACCCAAGAGGATGGAGCTGCAGCAGCAACAGAATCCTTGGGAGCAATGTGGATAGCTCACCCAAAGTCATACAAAGTGCTGGAAACAGCACGGGGTTTTCTCTTTCTCTCCTTCCAACAGGAAGCTAAAAGCAACAGTGACCCACAGTGTGCACCGGGGTAGCTATTTAGATATTAAAATAGTCACTGCCTTGAACCTTTCCTTGGCCCCCCCAGTGAGGAATCTGGGTGTCCACGGCAACCTCCAACAGCTTTGGTCTGCATGCCTGGGGTTCCCCAGCACTCTCTGACCTCAGCCCCTTTTGCTTTCCGGAGAGACACGATGGGGAAGGTGGTTTTCGATCACACATAGATGTCATCGGTGCCCGCATTACCAGAGAACAGGGTTCCAGCTGCCCAGACAGTAAAGGTAGGGGTAGTAAGGGTAGCTGTTGTACATGGAGATCAGCGAGGCTCTAGAGAGGCCCTCCTCCTTCAGGGCTGGCAGGGAGGAGGGCTTCTCCAGGTCTCCCATGTCCGAGGAGAGCTGCTTTCTCTTGGTCTTATAGCGTCTGTTCTGGAACCATATTTTCACTTGGGTCTCGGTGAGCTTGAGGTTCTTGGCCAGGTGAGCCCTTTCCGGGGCCGACAGGTACTTCTGATGGCTGAATTTCCTCTCTAACTCAATGACCTGGGTGTGGGAGAAGGCAGCCCGGGAGCGCTTCTGCGGCTGCTTGGGGGTCTGGGAAAGGCGTGGTAAGGCCCCTGAAGCATGTTCACAGTCCAACAGATAAGTCTCAAAGTGACTATCTGGAAAACAGAGAGAAGGAGGACGGGAAGAAAAAAGTTACATGTTAGCACAGAATTCAATCCACAATCTACCCTTATCTCTTGAGCAAGTGAACAAACAACCCACTGTTATCTTGGATACATTTCACTTTTTTCGCATGACTAAGGAACTCTCGGGAGAAAGGAAGGTGTACATCTGTATATTAGACATGAGTTCTCTAAGAGTCAGCAAGAAGCCAAAGTTACAGGTGTTTAAGTGGTTGAATTTGCTGCCATATTGTCGAGTACCATAAATGCGGATTCTGGGTATGTGTACTGAAGGACGGTGGGGGCAGGGAGGCAGGGAAGACCCGAAGGAGTACGATGCCTGGGAAAGGGAGACCGAATCATATCTGGTGTTAGTATCCCGGCGGGCAAGAGAGGGCTTGTGCAATGGGAGAGGCGCAAAGACTAATGGGCGGGCTTTAATCCCCTTTCTCTAAATGAGGCGTTAGGTTGCTGCATTAAGAAGTGATGGGAAAGAAAACAGGTCTACTCTAAATGTTCCGAAGGTGTTATTTCTCCAGAAAACCAAAGGGAACACCCGAATTGAGGAGCAAAAAGAGCCTCTGCTGGCCAAGCCCCGATTTATTAATACTAATAAGTTATTATTAGTTCTCCTAACCGCAGAGGTTAACTTGGGCTGGTGCCGCTGGCTTCTGAGCCCCGCGGAGCCGAAAGAACGCACCCCCCGCGAGTGAAGCCTGTGTCAAAATCATGCGCCTGTAATTCCAGTCCTGGGGAGGCTAAGACTGGAGGATCGCAGGTTCGAGGCCAGCGTCAGCAATTTAGCGAGACCCTGTTTAAAAAAAAAAAAATTGGGGCTAGGGGTGTAGCTTGGCGGTAGAATGCCTCTATACCTCCCCCAACCGTGCGCCGCCCCGCATCGGGGCGTGCCCGGGTCCCTCCGCCTGTCTGTCGCCGCGGGGCCCCGCATCCTGGCACCCTGAGCTACTGGAGGTCGGCTGGGGACCAGTCCTCTGGCCCGTGCAACCTCGGGCCCTCCCGCCCCGGCCTCCCCGGCCTCCCCGGCCTCCCCGGCCTCCCCGGCCACCGGGGCTCACCGGGCTCGGCCTCCGCCTGCGTCTCGGCCTCCCCGGGCGCGGCGCGGGGCCCGGCGCTCCGCGGCTCCTCGGCGCGGCCTCTTCGTCCCTCGGGCTCCGGCGCAGGGTCGCGCTTCGGGTCCCGCAGGATGTCCTGGATGAGGAAGGAGGTCAGCGGCTTGGACTGCGTGGGCGGCGCCGCCGGGGGACTGCGGCCCGCCGCCGCCGCCTCCGCCTCCCGGGGCGGCTCGGGAGCCCGGAGCATCCCCGCGCTCGCTCGGGCCGGCCCGCGGCGCCCGCACCACTTTCGCTTTCCACCGCCCCGCGAGCACTTATAGCCCTGGGGGAGCGCGCCGCGCCGCCTTCCCATTGGCTGCGGGGGCCCGGGCCGCGCCGCTGATTGGCTGGCGGCAGCTCCAGGTGACCGCGCCGAGGAGGCGAGCCTTCCGCACCGCCGCGCTCGGGCTTCCCTGCAAGACTCGCACGGTGGCTCGCCGCCCTCCGCCCTGAGCCGTTTTCCCAGGCTGGGCGCGCAAACCAAAGCGGGCTCCGCGGCCGCAGCCCACTCTCAGTAGAAGGCGACACGCTTTTCCGGAATAATGAGGCAGAGAGAAATACTCCAGTTAGCCCTTAGACTGTCTGAACCGCTTTGCTCGCAGAGATAACCAGGTCAGTCGCTACCACCCTACTTTACTAAACTACCCTTTATCGATGAGAATCCCGGGTGCCCTGAGCGAGGAGAGACTGGTGGCAAAGCCAGATCTGCTAAATCTAAGGCTCTCAAAGCGGTGTGACAATTACGCAGTACCTGAACCCAGGCTGGATTCCCTGCTAGACGTTACTGGGGGAAACCGACCAAAGTGGAACAGGAAAAGAGGAAAGTAGTATCAATATTAAGTTTACTGACGTTGAACACTGTACTGTAATTCTATACAAAAATATTCTTAGGAAATAAACACCGATGTTGTAGGGATGAAAGCCCTTGATGTGTCTAACTTACTCTCAAACGGTTCAGAAACAATGATCAAGACTGATAAGTAGATCCCACATCATAAATAGAATGGGTTAAAATACTAAAAATTGGTGAATCTGGGAAAAGGGTATGCTGATTTCTTTTGAACTACTTTTATGCAACTTTTGTGTCTGACTTGGTCTAAGGCTCCTCCCATTCGACTGGAATCTTTTGGAAAGGATGTGTGTGTCTGGGAGCAGGGGGGCAGCAGAGATTGCTGAGTGTACCGCAACCGCCAAACAGAACGACCCTGTGCAATGGGAAAGCCTTCAGAAAAGCGGCGTTTCTTCTCTCATCTTTGATAGGCACTTTTTTTCTTTAAAAAGTTTTCTTTTGAAATAGTTATAGATCCACAGGAAGTTGCAAAAATAATACCTCCAGTGTCCCCCATAATAGCATCTTAAAAAGACAGAAAATGGACCTTGGTGCATTGCTGTTAACTAGATTACAGACTTCATTTTATTTTCACCGTTTTAAAACCTGCGTTCATTTGCATGAGGGTGTGTGTGTGTGTGTGTGTGTGTGTGTGTGTCCCTCTGTACAGTTGTATCACAGGTTTGGGTTCATGTAACCCTCACGATCAAGTCATGGAGTTGTTATAGTGATACACACATACCCATGTTTATATCAGCACAATTCACAATAGCCAAAGTATTAAACCAGCCTAGGTGTCTGTCAACAGATGAATGGATAATGAAAATGTGGTATATAAACACAAAAACAACTCTTCTGGGCTGCCCGTCTGTCTTTACATACCTAGCCCCTTCTCTCCCATCCTGACCCTTGGCACCTGCTCATCTGTGCTCCACCTCAACAAGTTCACCTTCAGAGACTGTTGGACTCAAACATGGTATGGCATGTAACCTTCAGGGATTGGCTTTTCTTCACTACACGTAATGCTCTTGAGGTACAGTCAGATCCTTGCATGTATTAATGATTCTTTTTTCTTCTTTTTTTTTATTAGTATTCTTTTGTATGGATCTACCAGAATTTGTTCAACTCTGTCCTCCTTGCAAGATACTTGAGTTGTTTACAGTTTTTTTGCTATGATGAATGAAAGCGCGATGAACACTCATGCAAAGGATTTTATGTGAACAGGAGTGCTATGGTTTGGTTGAGAGTTCCCCCCCCCCGCCAGAACTCCATATATAAAGGCACTACTGGGAAGTGCTATGGGCCTTTAAGAGGTGGGGCCTAATGGGAGATCCTTAGGTCATTGAGGGCATGCTCCTGAAAGGGGTTGTGGGACCTGGTCCTGCCTGCCTCTCTGCTTCCTGGCTCAGGATGTGAGCACTCTCTCTGACACACCCTCCTGTCACGATGTGCTACCCTCACCTGGGGGGCCAAACCAATGTGGCCACCTGATCTTGGACACATTTATCATTTTTAAAATTAAAAATCTAGAGTTAGAACTGAGCTGCACACCTCCTTCACCATGATCTCCTCAGGTCTCAGGCGTCCGTTCAGAATGGGGACGCACGCAGCTCCTGACACTTTGCCTCCTCTTGCTTTACATCTCCTTTCCCATACGCGTCGTGTATGGGCTATGTGGATAGGGCACTTCCTTTATAAGACTTTGAGCTCCCTGAGAAGAAACTGTGTCCTCCTATTTATACCATCCCTAAGGCCTTGCTTAGTTCTTGGCACATACCAGGTACTTAGCAAAAGTCGGCTAGATGAATGTCCAGCTTCAGCCACCATGAGGCATCTCACCGGCTGGCAGAATTATCCACGTGGGACCACAGGGTCCCAAGGCAAGTTGCAAAGGAAGGCAAGTCGCCCTTGACCATTGCTGTGTTTGTGCAGCTCAACCTGGGTGGAAATGACCAACGGGCCACCGGGAGGACACAAAGGAGCTCTATGGGGAGAATAACACCCTCCAACGATGCCCGCCCCCGGGGCTCCAGAATCTGTGAACGTGCTCTGCAGGTGGTAAAGGGACAGTACAGGTTGCAGATGGAATTGATTAATTAATGAGCTGACCTCGAGGTGGAAGATTGTTCTGGATTATCACAAGGATCCTTATAAGTAAAAGAGGAGCCCGGCGTGGTGGTGCACGCTTGTAATCCCAGTACCTGGGAGGCTGAGATGGGAAGATCCAGGTTCACGGCCAGCCTCAGCTACTTAGTGAGGCCCTCCGCAACTTAGTGAGACCCTGTTTCAAATTAAAGATAAAAAATAGAGCTGGGGGTGTAGCTCAGAGGTAGAATGCCCCTGGGTTCAATCCTCAGTACCGCAAAAAAAAAAAAAAAAAGGAGGTAGGAGAGTCAGGGAAGGAGCTGGCCACTGAAGCCAGGTTAGAATCAGGGTGTGTGGGAAAGATTCCACTGGCCACAGCTGGCTTTGAGGCTGCATGGAGGCCTCGAGCAAGGACTACGGGCGCCTCTAGAAGCAGGAAAAGAAGTATCTGCCGGGCATGGTGGTGCACATCTGTAATCCCAGTACTTGGTGAGGCTGAGACAGGAGGATTGCAGGTTTGAAGCCAGACTCAGCAATTTAGCAAGACCCTCAGCAACTTAGTGAGACTCTATTTCAAAATAAAAAAACAAAAAGGGCTGGGCATGTAGCTCAGAGGTAGAATTCCCCTGGGTTCATTCCCCAGCACACACCCCACACACACACATACATTCAGTGAAAGAGAGAAGGAGAGAAAGAGAGAAAGAAGGAAGGAAGGAAGGAAGGAAGGAAGGATGGAAGGAAGGAAGGAAGGAAGGAAGGAAGGAAGATCTTTCCTGCAGCCTGCAGGAGAAACACAGCCCAACACCTTGCTATCAGTCCAGTGAGACCCAGGTTGGACTTCTGACCTCCAGAACCATAGGATAGTGAACTCATGTAGTTTAAAGGCACTAATTTTGTGATAATTTGTCACATCAACAATAAGAAACTAGTACAGCATCCTTATAAAAGTAGCAGAAGCCATGAGCAAGAACCCACCAGCCCTGATTCTGCGGATACAAACTTGGGGTCCTTCTTTCTTGAAAGTTGCAATGTACATTTAGATCTGTAATCCCATCCTTTCATTAAAAGGGTCTTCTTTGTCTATTTTCTTCCAGTTTTTAGCCATATTAGCTGTGGGATAAGTGTAATTCTGTATTCTCTTCTTCCTCCCCACTTCTGATTATATATAAGCATTTATGCATAGTTCTCCTACGTGTCTGTAGCGGGGTCCTGGGGAATGGAACCCAGGAGGATCATTTTACCTCTGAGCTACACCCCTAGCCCTTTTTATTTATTTATTTATTTTGAAACAGGGTCTCCCTAAGTCACCGTGTGCTGGCCTCGAACCTGCTATCCTCCTGTCTCAGCCTCCCAAGAACTGGGATTACAGGCATGCACCACCGCATCTGGCTCCAGTACAGGATTTTAGAAACCATTTCTGTCCAACGACATTTAGAGCTAGAAAGGACCTCAGGATCGTCTAATTAACGTTTCTTGCTTTTTCTAGAACAGACCCCAGGTTCACAGAGATTACAGAAATAGCCCTGGAAATGGGTCTCCTAACCCCCAGCCCAGCACACCCTGCCCTGTATCACCTCCCATCCTGCCCTGCACCCCGCGGCCCCAGGGCAGCCCTCCACTGGAGGAGGCGTGAGCCGAGATGACAGATGACGGAATTGTCCTGTGGACGGATGTGCCAGGGTTGGTTTGTTTGTTTGAGTATGGCAAGACACAGAAATGACTGTGACAAGGGAAGGCAGTTTCGAACCCACAGGTCCCTGCATCCAGGTGGCAGCCCACCACACGGGGCCACCTGGGGAAGCACCGGGTGGGGCAGGGAAAGCCGTCAGAGACCTCACTGTTGTTTTCATGGAAAGGAAGGGGCAAGGCAAGTAGGCAGCTGGGCAGACTTAGGGCTGGGTCGTTTGAATCATTCTGGCAGGCCTGGTGTCTGGTGAAGGCTGCTCTCCTCTTCCAAGATGGTGGGCTGTTGCTGCCTCAGGCAAAGGGGAGGAGCCTGTGTATGCAGTGGGGAGGAGCCTGTGTCCTCACCTGGTGGAAGGTGACCAGGCAAGCGCACAAAGCCCAGCAGGGAAGCATCAGGGCTGTCTCTCAGCTTCTCCTTTTCCTGCCCTACATCCGGAGAGGGAGAGAGAAAGCTGATATCTATGGAATGCTCACTCTAGAGTCACTCCAGTGGGTCTACAGCTCACTATAGACGTGTGTGTGTGTGTGTGTGTGTGTGTCTGTGTGTGGTGCTGGGTGTTCAACCTCCAAACTATACCCCTCAGCCCTATTTTTAAAATTTTTTTATTTGGAAACAGGGTCTCGCTAAGTGGTTGAGACTGGTTTGGAACCTGCGATCCTCCTGTCTCAGCCTCCCAAGTACTGGGATTACAAGCATGAGCCGCCACACTCAGCTTCACTATAGACATTTAATCTGCACTACAACCCAGTGGGGTTCGGTTACAGATAAAGGGACTGACACTTGGAGATTGAGGGCAACATGCCCAGGTTCTCCCAGCTAACCTGGACTGTTCCGGCTCGGAAGCCCGTGCCATGCAGGTGTTCAATAAGCACCTACCCACTTGGCTATTCACAAATTGTGTTGGAAAGAAATCTGGCTCTTAGGTTCAGGGCTGGGTTCAGTTGTTTTGGTTGACACTGGGGAAAAGAAAATATAGTTTCCTAGAGTGTGGAAGGCACACAGGACTGTGAACAAGTCCCCTAGGGTGGCAGCTGTTTCTCATTCCTTTTCCAGAATTCCTTGCTTAGTTGATCCCATTTTTTTTCTCTCTCTCTCCCAAGAAAACATGATAGCAAGTCCATCAAAAGGAGGGACAAGGGAATGAATGGAACCACCCTCCGACCCTCCGCAAGGTTAGCCCAGACCACAGCCTCCCCACCGACCTCACTCCATGCCCTATGTTTTTCCATATGGCTCTTGGGTTAAGATTGTCCTCATATGTTAATATGAAAATACTACATGAGCGTGGTGACACATTAAGTTTCCCTCAGTTACTTACCCAGTGGCATGAATAGTCTAACCTTTATCTTGCATCTGGTGATTGACAGAGTACGGTGTCACAAGGTTTAGAGGTGTGGTGTAAGAGGGCAGGGGACTGACAGCAGCTGAGACCACAGGAACTACCCTGGTGTCTTAGTTCATTTTTTTTGCCGCTATAACAGAATACCAGAGGCTGGCTAAATTACAACTAATTGAAGTTTATCTGGCTTATGGTTCTACGGGCTGGGAAGTCCAGGATCAAGGGGCCGTACCTGCCCTGGCCTTCTTCCTTACTCAAAACATGGCAGCAGACATCACTTATGTGGCAAGGAAGGGGGGGAGGAGGGAAGGAGAGAAAGAAGAGAGAGAGAGAGAGAGAGAGAGAGAGAGGGAGAGAGAGAGAGAATGAGAATGAATGTGAATCAGGCCAAGTATATCCTTTAATCAGTGACTCACTCCTGTTTTTTGTTTGTTTTTTGCAGTACTGGGGATTGAACCCAGGGGCATTTTGCCTCTGAGCTACACCCCCAGCCCTATTTTTTTTTTGAATCTTTATTTTGAAACCGGGTCTCACAAAGTTGCGGAGGGCCTCACTAAGTAGCTGAGGCTGGCCACGAACCAGGATCCTCCTGTCTCAGCTTCCCAAGTACTGGGATTACAAGCGTGCGCCACCATGCCCGGCAACTCACTCCTTTAATAATAGCATTAAGGATCCCGCCAAACACAGTATGGACTAAATTTCAGCATGGGTATTGGAGGGGACATTCAAGCCATTCACCCAGGGAGAGAAGGTGGGGGCAAGGGACAGGACTCTGGCACGCTAGAGCAGCTCTTGTCAGACCTGGGGATTTTGCTAGGATGAAGATTCTCCTTCAGGAGGTTTGAGTGGGCCCCAAGATGCCAACAAGCTCCCAGAGACACCAGCGCTTCTGGCTCAGGGGACCCCACCTTTGAGCAGTGGGGAGCTGAGGGTGCCGAGGGGCTCAGCGGGGGAAGGAGGGGACATGGTATGGAGGAGGTGGAGGCCTCTGTCCGCTCATCTGCCCGGCTCGCTTTTTTCTTTGAGGAGCTGCAGACCCACAATGTTCCTGCGCCCTGTATCTTGCTCTGAAGCCACGCATGCCTCATATCGTATAGACCTCATCCCTCATCCCAAGACCCTCTCCCTCATCCCAAGACCCTTTCTTTGAAAAGGTCTGCTTCTCTGGCTCTGGGGCCGTGCACACCAGCTTCCCCTTCCCTACAGGCCTCTGCATAGCCCAGGGGTTTCGGGTAGGGGACACTGGCAGCAGGTAATAACTCAATCTCGTGATGTTCCCCATCAGTGCTTATTACCCGAGGGAAGCCATCCAGGGAGATTTATTGGGCAACAGGAACCCAAGAGTATTTTGCTAACAGTGCCCCTGGTCACCTTCCCTCATCTCCCTCCACAGCTGCAGGGCCACATCTGCGGAAATGTCACTGTTCTAACTGGGTGGCCACGGTCCTCCCTCCCCCGGTCTGCTCAACAGCTTAACAGAGGCCCTCACCTGGGAGACACATTGGGGCTGTTTGTCTAGGGGAGGGGGCTGTGACCTTCCCCCTGCGCTGGCTGCCACTGGCAATTTGAGACCTTCTTTCTTCGACTCCCTCTGCTTTCAGTGTCCCCCATGACACAGAGCAGGTTGTCATAGCCTCGTGGTGCCCCAGAATGACAGTCTCCAGGGAGGATGGTCATCTTAGAAGGCAAAAGAGCAATTTCTAGGCATGGAATGGGTACAGATCCTTGTGGGCTGGGGCAGGGGGCGAGGCCGCTGCTTGGCTCCCCAGTGTTTACTGATGTTTGAGCTACACAGCGTCAGGGACCCAGAGAGGCCATTCCAAAAGAAAACTGCTTTCTTCCAGGACTGCTGGCGAGGGCTCCTCTGACAGAAGTTTTCCTGCAAATCATTTTGGAGGGCGCAGCCATGGCCCACCGGGCAGGTATGAGTGGCCCAGCTAGAGTTTATGTTTGGCCTGAGGCAGGTCCTGAAGCTGCTGGGGATGAAGGTGAGGGGCCAGGCCTGCCTTGGTGTTTTCATAGCTCAGGGGGATGTGGCCACCCAGGTGTAGGGCGAAGGAAGGCAGACCTCAAGACCACCCTGAAGCAGCCCCTGGTGCCCCAAGTGCTTTGGGTGCGTACAAAGCCTTCTTCCCATTCCAGTACTATCCAGGCTCCTTCTGCTCTGAAGGGACACGGGGAGAGGAAAGAAGGAAGACAGAGAATAAGCCAGAAGGCATGGAATAAACTGGAAGGCATGGAAACAGGGTATGATAAAGAAAAGGGAATTTCCAGAAATAGGAAGTGTTAAGATTCCTACTTAAAAATACATAGTATTATGGGAAGCCCTGGGTTTGAGCTCACACATCACAAACAAACAACAAAACACCACAGAATTACAGTGTTAAGAGACCTTGGCCATCATTGTAGAAGCAGGGAAACTGAAGTTCAGAGCATCAAAATGACTCGTCTAAAATGACACTTAGTGACAAAGTCGATCCTTTGACCCAGGTCTCTCAATGTGTAGGCCAGTTTTATTTCTCTCTCTTAAAACATGTGATTTTTGTTTTTACTATCAAATTTTTTTTTTCCTGCAGTACTGGGGATTGAACCCAGGGGCATTCTACCTCCGAGCTACACCCCCAGCCCTATTTTTTATTCTTTATTTTGAAACAGGGTCTCACTAAGTTGCAGAGGGCCTCACTAAGTAGCTGAGGCTGGCCGTGAACCTGCGATCCTCCTGTCTCAGCCTCCCAAGTACTGGGATTACAAGCGTGCGCCACCACGCCTGGCCTATCAAATGTTTTAAACAGCAAAAGGAAAGAAATTTTAAAAAGGCAGAGATCATTGCTACCATTTGATTTGTTTCACACATTTTGTGAAAAGAAATGAAATGTCACAGACACAGCTGTGTCCCTCGCGGCGGTGTATTTCTGTGACGTGCTGCCATCGTTAGGGTATGTCCTCTGAGAGTTCATGTTTTGGAAGTTTGGTCCCCAGCTCGGCAGATGTTGGAGGAGGTGGGACCTTTAAGAGATGGGCCATTGATCCCTGGTTAGGCCACAGGGCTCTGCCCTCAGAAGGAGCCGGTGCTGGCCCCCTGGGATGAGCTCCTGAAAGGGGGGGCGGTTGTGATAGAAATGCAAACAGCTCCTCTTTGGCTTGGCTTCCTGTCCTGCCCTGTGATCTCTCCCTTTGCATACACACCCACTGTGATGTCACTGGCCATGTGACAAGGTCAAGGGGGATCCTGCCCAGAATCAGAACAAATCGGGCCACCTGATCTTGGACTTCAGTCTTCAAAACTGTGAGCTAAAGAAACCTTTTTCTTTACATAGTTCATAGCTTCAGGCATTTTGTTATAGCATTAGAAAATGGACTAATACACATGTCAATGGAAATATAAAGGCTTTTCAAAAAAGAGCTTATACCTGTCTCCTTGCGCCAAAGCCAGCAGTTAGCTGATTGGTAAATAAGGACAGTGGCAGGTCAGATCACTTGGACACCCCTTCTCCCTCAGGGGCCTCTTGACACAGGTCAGCCAGAGAAGGCACAGGGAGCGCAGGAAGTGGGGCAGGGTGGCCGGGAGGGTCCAGCTAACCAGGGGGCCCGGAGACCCTGACTGATGAGTCTGGTCACAGCCTCCAAGAACCGGGTCCCCTGAGCATGGTGGGCCCAGCACACTCCTGATGCAGACTCCCTGCAGCAGGGACAGAAACAGTTTGGTGTCATCTGAGATCTGAGCAGGAGGAAAGTGTTAGAAGTGTGCTGGGGATGGGGAAGCCTAGCATGGGAGAAAAAAGCAGACCAAGTAGACGCCTGCTGTGAACAGAGAGACTAGCCCACCCCTGCCACGAGAGCCCAGCACTGCAGTAGGGGGCTGGCCACCCAGCACTGCACCAGGACTACACAAAATAGGTCTTTCTAAACTAGTCAAATTGAGCCACACCGAAATCCTCAGCTTAGCACGAAAAAAATAAGAGCTAACACTTACCTGATACTTAGAATGTGCTGTTCAAACCCTGTGCTTATATTAACTCAGTCCTCACAGCACCCCCAGGCACCAACATGTTCACAGTCCCATCCTACAGAAAAGGAAACACAGGCAGGGAGAAGCCCACTAGCTTTCCGTGGCCGCTCAGCTAGTAAGTGGCAAAGCCGAGGTCCACACTGCCTGGCCCAGGTCAAGCTCCTTTGGCCACCAGGCATGTGAATTTCTGTTGGGGTCACTCCTGGCCCTGGCCCCAGAGGAGGAAATGTCACATCTTTGAAGGATGGTAGGAATTGTCCCTGGATTTCACATGGACTTAAAGTGGGAAGAGGGATGCCAGGAGATTATAAGACATGCTGTCTGCCCTCAAGGAGCTTGGAGCTCAGCTGGGAAACAGGATCAGTATGGAAGAGCAGCATCTGCCCCATGTGTCTCTGAGATCACTCACGCTACAGAAGGGTGGGCGCGCTGCGCCGACACAAAACACCGAAACTCAGGAAGCCGTAAATTACACAGCGCACGGATGTGCAAATGTGGCATTACTGCGGAGCCTTCTGCCACCAGGATGTCCCCACTGCCTGTTTCCATTTGTTGCCTCTGAGATGACGATGTGGACTTTGGAGACAGGAGGAAAGGGTGCAAAGTGATATCCATCCCTGGGGAATAAATCTCTGGGTTTCTTTCTTTAGATTTATGGCGTCTTGGACACCTTGGAGGCAGGGTGTGTACACATCACACTGCCAGACCCGTGCCCCTTCCTCACTGTAAACCCCCCTTTGCAAGCCACTATCTAGATCGAGCATTTGAGGGTTACAAGGGGGTGAACTGCCCTGGGTCGCCATAACCGTGGAGATGTAGGTATTCGGCAGCTGAACTCGGCTTTCCCAAAGCGCTCTCTCCTTAGTTATCCTGGCCCACTGCTTCAGGCTGGAGTTGGAAGGGAATGCCATTTCCTCTCTGGCTCCATAGCTGTAAGTTTGTAACTGTGAGCTGTGAGCCGTAGCTATGCAAATGGCTGAGGCCGACCACGCAGAGAGGCAGAGGCAAGAGGTGACAGGAGAGGTGACAGGGAGCCGCCTGATGGGCTCGGGTCTGGTTTCAGCCATCCCGAAGTCCAGCTCTGCCTTGGCCTCCCTGCCATTCAGCTCTGTAGGCCAAGACATTGCCTCACATCTTTTGCTCGTGCTGGGGTAAGTTGGGTCCCTGGCGCTTAACGAGTCTCATGGCTCACAGCTGGCTTAACAAATTCCATTCTACCCAAGACAAAGACTGGAGAGATGGTCACTCACCTGCCATCGCAAGGCCGGTCAGTGGCGGAACTAAGCCAGAATCCAGAAGATTATGACATCCACTCTCCAAGCAGTCCTCAATTTGGGGAAGTGAGGGAGGGCCTCGGCTCCTAGTTGAAAACAGTTCCGTGTGAAGTTTCTGATCAGATAGATCGTCTTCCCTGCAGCGCGGGAGCCTGGATGAGGCAGGAAGGAGAGCAGAGTTGAGAAGTGACTCTATTAGCAGTATTTGCTTTACAAACCCTTCAGAGTTCCTTTCTAAACATGTAGTTACATCTTAGATACACAAGGTCAATACTGGACAGAGGGCCTGTCAACAGGATTAGTGGGTTTATATTCTGGCTGATTTACAAACCGGGTGACTTTGGACAAGGCCCTCAGTTTCCCCAACTTCGTCAACTCTGTGAGAACAGTACTTCTTCATTTGGCAATTAAAGGAGCCAGGGTTTATAGGGGACCTTTGCATACCGTAAAGCACCCACTGATCTTGTAGCCACCAGCAACATCCCACTGAAACCCTTGCCAACAACAGCCAGAGCCCTTAGCTGTTGACACGACGTCTCCTGTTCATGCCCAAATGTCAGTGTCCAGACAGAAGGCAAAGGGCTGGACCATTGAGAAAGAAACGGGAACCATTGCCCTAAGCCCAAAGCAGAGGCTTTGGGCGGAGTCCCGAGGAATGTGGGGAATTCCCTCGTCCCTGCAGGGGAAATCGGAGGCAACAGTGTCCCCTGGTGGGCAGTTTAAGTTCTGCAAGCAATGGCTATTCCCTCCAACACAAGCATAAGGAGTTTAAAGCTCCATTCTGAATGCCGGTATACCTTGCTGGGATCGGGAGTCCAAGGGTAGCTCTGAGATCTTTTACATCTCAAACATCGGAAGATGTTCTTTGGGCCAGATCCTTTCTCTCCGACTTACTCTCTGAGAGTAAGTGACCCTGGATTGAAAATTGCAGGGTCACAAAGACACCACAGTGGGTCAGAAAGCAGGTGCAGGGGGTGCACTCATTAGCAAATACAGCTGCATGTTTAGGTGGCACCTATGGTTATGAAAGGGCAACAGAATGTAATGGAAAGCAAGTGGATGGTGGGGGCTCAACTGTACCTCTCCCCTAGCAGTGCTGATTCAGGCTAAGATTTTTAATCACCTGGAGCTTGAGGCTCCTAACTTGGGAGCTTACGTTGCCTCCCCAAGCCCTTGATTCCTATGCACTTTGTGCTTTGTTCCCCTCTGCATCCCTCTGTGTAGACTCCCTGTGCCTCCCTCCACCCATCAGAATTCCATTCTTCCTCCCCAGTGGCTTCCCTCCAGCCCCTTCTCTTTGATGGTGCTTTCCTGGGTCACCTGCATTTGATTTTATTTCTTCTGTAAACACCCATTGCCCTCACGTTGGTTGGTTGGTTTTCTAATTACCTGCCTATGTTCTTTGTTAGCTGAGACACATGTTTAACTGCTATAACAAAGGCTAAGTTAATGGTGGCTTAAAAAACAAACAAAAATTAGCCAGGTGTGGTGGTGCATACCTGTAAACCCAGTACTTGGGAGGCTGAGACAGGAGGATCGCAGGTTCAAGGCCAGTCTCAGTAACTTAGCGAGATCTTCTGCAACTTAGTGAGACTCTGTTTCAAAATAAAAAATAAAAAGGGCTGGGGGTGTGACTCAGAGGTAGAATGCCCCTGGGTTCAATCCCCAGCGCACACACACACACACACACACACACCCCAAATTAAAATTTTTCTCATATAATAGTTGGAGTATAAACAAAGTTGATACGATCATTTCATAGTGCTGCGGATCTAGGCTTCTGTCTTGTTGCTCTGTTATCATCTAAGATAGCTGCGACTGCTCCCACCATTTCACCTGTATTCCAGCCAGCAACATGAAGAGAAGGGAGGAGAAGAGGGAAAGTCTGTCCCACTAACGGCTATGTCCTAGAAGGTGCACCCGTTACTTCTGCTTACATCCTTTTAACCAGAACTTCAATACTCAATCACCCTCAGTTGCAAAGGAGTCTGGGAGACACAATCTCTTCCGCTCAGCGGCCATGTGCTTAACTAAAACTTGGGGTTCAGTTAGTAAAGAAGGAAGGGGGAAGGGATATTGGATGTTTGCTGGACATTTTTGGCACATGAAATTCTCTTGGAAGCATCTGAGTAGGAGCCACAGTGTAGGCATTCAATGAATTGAGTGAATGATTTGGTTGGGTCAAAATAAATTGTTCCTTTTTCTGTGCCTTTATGAAATGTGTTTATGATGCACCCCTTCTCCCTTGCTGCATTATGTTCTCGAGAGTAGGAGCTCTGTTTTATTTTATTTTATTTTTTTTGCGGTACCGGGGATTGAACCCAGGGGCGTTCTACCTCCGTGCTACACCCCCGGCCCTATTTTTTTATACTTTATTTTGAAACCGGGTCTCACGAAGTTGTGGAGGGCCTCACTAAGTAGAGAGAGAGAGCGAGCTGAGGCTGGCTGCGAACCTGGATCCTCCGGTCTCCGCTTCCCGAAGAACTGGGATTACAAGGTGTCTCCTCTATCTGCTCCCTTTCTCAGTGCAAGGGAGAGTGCTCTACACTCAGCTATAGGTCCCTTGTCGTTATTTTTTAATGAGACTGGTCTTATATCTCCCTGCAATGCTCAGCCATTCTTGATACTTGCTAATTAAAGGCTGGGCATTATGGTGCACATCTGTAATCCCAGTACTTGGGAGGCTGAAACAGGAAGGGTTGCAGGTTTGAAATCAGCCTTAGCAACTTAGTGAGACCCTCAGCAACCTAGTAAGACCCTGTTTCAAAATAAAAAATAAGAAGGGCTGGGGGTAGCTTGAAGGTAGGATGCTCCTAGGTTCAATCACCAGTACCATAATAATAATAACAACAGTAATCTTAAGTAGACATACAGGAGAACGGCTGGAAGGAAAAGACAAGGGAATTTCTTTCTCTTCAAGATCATAGCCCCTGGCTGACAGAAATTAAAGAGTCCTTGTAATTGAGGCTCAGAGAAGCCCTGCCAGGAGCCAGTCCCTAGCCACACAGAGAAGGGATTTCTTCCGGAGGATTCTGACTGCCAAGGCCAGCGCCTGGATCTTTTCTGCTCACCTTGTAAGGTCCTGAAGGGAGCCACATAGAAACCATTCGTCATTTGATCATGGCTCCGTGGAGACCAGCAGGGCCCCCATCCTGGGGCAGCACAGGGTCTGTTGGAAGCACACTGGCCAGAGAGCCACAAGGCTCGTTGCTTAGAAAGGACAGCAGACACGAAGGGTCTATGCAATGTGATGAGGATGACCAACGTGCTCCAGGAGCACCTACTCGAGGGCCCCGACCCAATCTGGGCATTAAGACACAGTTCCCGTGGGAAATGTCCAGGGGAAGCTCCCAGGGGCCCTGCAAAGACCCGAGAAGGGCAAGGTCCCCCATGCCCCACTCACGACCTCACTCGGGATTCCAGTTTCCAGGGCTCAAGGGTCTCAGGCGATTAAGGTGGGCTGGTGATAGGAGGAGGCAGAGATGGGGAGGAAGCAGGTTTGACTGAGACCAGCTTTTAAGACTGGGCCCAAGGGGGCTGAGTTAGAAAGCGCTCTGAGGTTTGGGGCTGGGCTGCTGGGCATATCTTTGCTTTTCTACAGGGGGTCTGGACTGTGTCACTAAGATCACATCTTTCTCTCAGGTTGGGGGGCAGGACGAGTGTAAACAGAGTCAGAGAGGAAGGCGGAGCTTCCCAGGAAACTCCCTCTCCTGCTATGGGGGGAGGTGGGGCTGTGGAGGAGCCCAGGGACTGCAGCTGGCTCTCAGGAGCTGGCCACTTGAATGCAAGAGGCAGTGTCCCTGGAGGGTCAAAGCCCAGTGGAAAGTGTCGTAAAAAATGGGAAGGCCGTGCACCAGCAGTCTTCAACTCCAGTTCTCTCTCCCTCCTTCCCTCGCTGCAGGCTGTGCATTTATCCCTTCTTTTTTGTTGTTGTTTTGGGGCTGGGGATGGAACTCAGGCCCTCGCCCAGGCTAAGTATGCACTCTCCCACTGAGCTGCACCCCCAGCCCCAGTCATCCCCTCTTTCTGCTTTCCAAAAAGCCTTCTACCCCTCTAATGCAGTTTTCACTCACGTCACTTAACAGTTACCCGAATTGGGTGAGAACTTGAACTCTGCTGAGGGTTCTGCAAAAGTGACCTGGGCTGGAGGACAGAGAGGGTCAGGGGTTTAGTTCCAGTTCTAACTCTCTGGATGGGAGCAGTGGTCCCTTGGGATCCTCCAGGGATTGGTTCCAGGGCACCCCTTCCCCACTTCGGATGCCAGAATCCATGGATGCTCAAGTCCCCCACATAAAATGGTACAGTATTTGCATATAATACGCACATCCTCCAGTATACTTTAAATCATCTCTCGATGACTTAGAATACTTAATGTAATGCCTACACATCTCATGGATTC
This sequence comes from Glis glis, assembly GCA_004027185.1. Taxonomy (NCBI): domain Eukaryota; kingdom Metazoa; phylum Chordata; class Mammalia; order Rodentia; family Gliridae; genus Glis; species Glis glis. Next base: position 39,677 of record PVJS01008522.1, read on the forward strand.
AGTGTGATACTCAAGGCGAGACAAATTCAAGTTTTGCTTTTTGGAACTTTCTGGATTTTTTTAACCCAGATATTTTGGAGCCAATACCAGTTGAATTCATGGACACAGAGGACCGACTACTTTGCCTCAGATGGAGGCGGTGAGTTCAGAATGAAGCCAAGTGATAGTTACTAGGATAGAGCAGTGGAAAGCTGTCATTGCACACATAAAAACCCCTCAGAGGATGGACCCTTGCTCAGCGAGTCATAGCGGCAAGAGAGCCCAGTACGAGTCCCAGCTATAGAACGCAGCTGCTGCACCCCAGAGAAGGGGCGTCGCTAGCGGTAGTCTTCCTTACAGTTTCCAGCTGGAAAGGGACTACATTCTTCATTTAGTACATATGTTGAAATGTGTGCATTTGATGCCACGTAATACAGCAATGAAAATGAGCAAATCAAAGGCACACACAGCAGTGTGGGTAAATCCCACAAACGTCAGGTTGAATAAAAGGATGTGTGCAGGGTGATTCTACTTATGTAACATTCAAGATCGGGTGAAATCGAATCAGGTTGCTAAGGGATGTGTCCACGTGAGTAAATCTATAGAGAAGCCTGAAAAGTATTGTGTCAGAAGCCAGACCTGGGACTGCCTTTGGGGAAGGAGGGGGAAGAGGTTTGCATTTAGGGAGGGGCGTGGAGAAAAGGGCAGCTAGGGAGCTGGCACCCCATGTTTCCTGCCTTGAGTGATGGGGATCCCATCTGTGCTCACTTTACCGGTATTCTTTAAAGATGTTTCATGTAATCTTCTGGATATATGATCTACCTCCCAATTTTAAAAAGTAAAGGCAGCTGGATATGGTGGTGCATGCCTGTAACCCCAGTATTTGGGAGGCAGAGACAGGGGGATTGCAGGTTTGAGGCCAGCCTCAGCAACTTAGTGAGGCCCTGTTTCAAAATGAAAATAAAATAGATAAAGCTGTTTTCACATTTAAAAAAAATAGAAAGGGCTGGGGGTATAGCTCAGAGGTAGAACACCCCTGGGCTCAATTCCTAGTAAAACGCACACACACACACACACACACACACACACACACACACACCACACACACACACACACACACACACACACACACACACACACACACACACGGTAAAGGCATGTGAAATCAAGAGAAAGCTGCCCAAAGTTAGAATAATAGTCTCGGAGATCCTTGGTTTTTATAGATGTGGAGACAAGTCCAGAGAAGTTAGGAGGCTGACTTAAGGTCACAGAGCATGTTTCTAGTTGAACCAGAATGAGACAACTTCTTCCTCACCCCCACCATCTCTCTAGCAAAGTCTCTTGTTCCAAGAAAAAGAAGGAGGGAAGGGAGGAACACAGCTCTTATGCCTGGGGGTTCCCTTGTTTCATGAAAAAGAAAAAGGACCAGTTGAAGAGTTGATACAATAAAGAGCTGGTATAAATCCTGAGCATTATAAATACTTTTTAAGTGGAATTTTTAAAAGATTAAAGTATGCCCCCCAAATCATAATAATGAAAATCACAATAATGACAACATTATAAAATAAATAGCAAAAATCTCTGGCAACTCTGCTTAGACTCACAGTCCTTCTGATTTGCAGAAGGAGCTGGCTAGAGAGGGCTGAGACACAGAGGAAGGACCAGGAGCCAAGAAGTCTGCAAATTTATTGACTTATCCACCTGGCCTAGGTGACACCCCTAGCCCTGGGACAGTCAGGAGAGGAACCTCTGCTATCACTCTGAGAGCTTTTTTGTTTTGTTTAGAGGTCAATTACTTCCCATTTGGGGAACTTGTGAACATTAAGAGGTGGCCGGAGTGATGGGACTGAACGATGGAGATAAGAGGCTGATTGCTTACAGAGCGGCTCCCTGGTAAAAGCCCCGCCAAGGATAAGCAGTTGTCAGTTGGAGACACAAAAAGGGGGCAGCTTTCAGTGGGAAGGAGAGATTACAGAGAGGGGTGGACGTGATGGGCTGGGAGAGGGATGCGTTTTAAAGTGATCCTGCCAGGCAGAGAGTGGGGAGATGAGAGAAGAGAGTTTTCCTTCCCTCTTTTTGCCTTCAGGAAAGAAATTTTTGGTGTCACATGAAGCTCAAACTTCCTTGTCTGAAAAGAAAGCCATGGGGCTGCACATAAACTAGTTTTTGTTGTTGCTGCTATTATAGTTTGGTATTTTTGTTTGTTTGGATGCCCCAGCAATCTGGAGGAGCATGATCAAAGTTGTGGGATTCTCTGTCATGACTGCACATGCATGCTTGTAATCTCAGTACTTTGGAGGCTGAGACAGGAGGATCACAGGTTCTAAGCCAGCCTCAGCTATTTAGTGAGACACTCTCAGCAACTTAGCAAGACCTTGTGTCAAAATAAAAAATTTAAAAGGACTTGGGGGTGTAGCTCAGAGGTAGAGTGCCCCTGGGTTCAATCCCCAGTGCACCCCCCAAAAAGATGTGGGATCCCGCTGTGACCTATAAGCCAGATGGTTGGATCTTCACACTAATGAGATGTACCCCCCTCAAACCTGGTTATGAAGTGGGTCTATTGCTCCTCTAATGTGGAAGAAAAACAAAGGCGAGGCAGGTCGGTGAAACATCTCGAGGGTCTTGGGTATCCATGTAAGCTTCTTTTCTCCCCATGCCCTTCACCTGAATGCAATTCACAAACTCTCAGATGCTACTCTTGATCTATCTCAAACTACGATCAAATAAGACTCTGGCGGTGACTAGTCTCCATTCCCAAGTAACCTCTCCCGGGAAATAATGTGATTCCCACACGGGTCACCAAGTGCCACCCTCCCTTCGCACACCAGCTCCCGCTGGCTGAGAGAGTTTATTGTCTGTCCTGTGTGACGTCCAGCATACACCACCTTGTATTTTTAGATACGTTGCTCATGTTGATCTGCTGTCCCCACTTATTATCTGAGGGCAGCAGCAGAATCTTATTTTCCCGTGTCCCTCCCAGGAATGCGCAACGGTGCCTGAGTTGCTGGTGACTGAACTGATCTTCCGTCTGGTCCCTTCTCTCAGGACCTTGGCGGTTGCTTTTCTTTGATTCTTTTCCAGGCAGAACATGGGGGCCCTGGGTGTCTTTTACTCCAACTCCAAAGCCAAGTCCTATTCAGAATGTCGCCTGTCTAGTGACTGCTTCTGTTATTTATCTGTGTTACCTGAAGGTGAGAGGGTGAAGGGAATAACATTTGTTAATTTCCTACTCTGCACCAAATATTCATACCATGATGCCCTGTATTTTGGGGTATGGACTTTACTCAAAGGATTTAAAAAAAAATTAGTATACAGTATTTTAGGATCTGATCTTAGAAAAAAAACTAATATAATTCACTTAACAACCCAGGGCCAGACCGATTGCAACTCCGTGGCACATTGGACTGAAACTCACCTGTAAGCCGGGCGTGGTAATCCCAGTACTTGGGAGGCTGAGACAGTAGGATCCAGGTTCAGCCAGCCCCAGCTACTTAGTGAGGCCCTCCGCAACTTAGTGAGACCCTGTTTCAAAATAAAGAATAAAAAATAGGGCGGGGAGGGGTAACTCAGAGGTAGAATGCCCCTGGATTCAATCCCCAGTACTGCAAAAAAAAAAAAGAAAAGAAAAGAAAAAAGAAAGAAAAAGAAAAAGAAACTCACCAGTAATAAATCTAAGACCAGTGTCCAAAGATGACTTCTCTCATGAGTGAAAGTGGAGGAGGAGTAACACTGGCTGGCGGTTGTCACACGCTGGAGATTTTAACTGTAATCTCTGTTCTTTCTTAGTGTAGCTGAGATGTCCTTTTATTGAGATTTCCAAATGTGAAACACACACACTGAGCTTTTAAGTCCCAGGGACACATCACGAATCCAAAGACGCTGTGATGTGTTTCTAAGTACATTTTATTTGCAGTGAAAGTAGAGAAATAGAAGGAAGAGGTGATGAAAACCAAAAGGAGAATGGTAGTAAGAAAAAATATGAACAATTACTCTTGTGTCTTTTCGCTTGAGCATGTAAACTTTAAGGGATGTAAGGTATTGATAGGCATCATTTACACAGAGCCAAGCGGTCTCTGTTTCCCATTTCATTAAAAAAATAAAATAAAATAAAACAGGGCGTAATCAGAAAAACTCAGGGCCAGTACAATTTAATTAAACATGAGAGTTTATTAAATAATAGACCATAACATTGCTAAATCAGTGATCCAGGGTTTTCGTTGCCTAAAAAAGGAAACAAAAACTCAAGATTTTCCTACTAAACTTCCTATTAAATTTGTCCTTCCAAAGACAATTTCTTACTTGACCCCACATTCCCATTAATAACTGAGTTTGTTTTTGGTCTTCAATTTGCATGACCTCAGAATATGGACGCAGGGAAACCAAGACATCAGAACTTCAGGGAGCCTAAATTAGGCCTTCCACCCATCTTTTTAGGATTCAGTGCCACACGGGGGTGGGGGAGGGCTTCTTTCCAGATTCCGATTTAAAAACTGATTGTATTTCAAAAGAAAACCTGTGTGTGTGGGGGGGGGCACCGAGAGAAGAAATCAGATAACCTACCTCCATAATCAGTTTTGTCTCCCTAGAACTTCTACTTTAATTCAGAGGTGACCGTGAGAATGGGTTCTAACAGCCGACAGGCGCGCAAACGCACGGAGTTTAAGCAGAACGTTCACTGTTCACTCTCGGTGCTGTACGTGTGACACAAGGCAGGGACTGGGAGCGGAGAACCACAGTGGAGAGGCTACTTTGGAGCCCAGTCCCGGCCAGGAAGAGCGCTCTGCGCTGGGTTACCCGGAGCGCGGCGCGCGCGAAACTAAACCCTGCAGGAGGGTCACTTCAGCAATAACCTCTCTTCTGGAACCTCCGGGGCGCCGCTTTCCGGCTTCTCACCCTCTTCCCACACTCCTCTCTTTCAACCCCTCTCCCCCAGCACCTGTTCCTTTTTTTTTCTCTTTTTCTTTTCTTTTTTTTATGTTTTTATTGGTGCATTGTAGTCTCACATCACAATGAATATCCGTTTGGTATTAACATACATGCACACAGCTCTTGGCGTCCCTCACATACATGCACACAGCTCTTGGCGTCCCTCACATACATGCACACAGCTCTTGGCGTCCCTCACATACATGCACACAGCTCTTGGCGTCCCTCACATACATGCACACAGCTCTTGGCGTCCCTCACATACATGCACACAGCTCTTGGCGTCCCTCACATACATGCACACGGCTCTTGGACCTGTTCCTTTAATCCGAGGACGGAGGCCCTCTAAGCCATCCCTCTCCATCTCCCAGGCCCTGGGGCTGCCGCACACAAATTACAGTCTCTCTCGGGCCCCAGGGGTAAAGGACCGAAAAGTCACCCGCCTCGGTCCTGCTCCGACGCCGACACTGCCAGCCACCCTGGGTTTTCTGCCCTGTGTGCAGCTCGCGGCGGCTGGCGAAAGCCCCGCGGTGCGTCTCTTGGGGAAGAACTTCTCTTGGGCCTGCAGCCGGGTGGGTCGTCGGGGACAGTACTCGGTCCCAGGGCGCCATCCGGGAAGAGGCGACGCTTCCCCGCGCTGCGACCCGGTAGCACCCCTCAACCCGGTAGCGCCCCCAGGCCGAAGGCGAGGGGACCGAGCCCCGGGTCCTGGGGGGCGTAGCCGAGCCGAGGCCTCACCAGGCCCTGACGCCTTGCGGGGTGGCGGGCAGATGGCCGTGCGCGGCGGCGCTCGGGACGCCGGAGCTGAAGCCGGAGCTGACCCGCGGCGTGGGCGGCGCGGCTCCCGAGCCCAGGTAGCCGGTGCCGTAGCCTGCGCGGTAGGGGGCGCTCGCGTAGCCGCCGTAGCAGGAATAGGGCGCGGTGTCGGTGGCGGCGGCGTAGGGGCCGCAGAAGGCCGGCGCGCCGGGGCCCAGGCAGGGCTGGCCATCGCGCACGAGCACTGGCACCGCCACCCGTCGCGGCGCTAGGGGGTGGCCGGCCAGTTCCAGGGACTTGTCCTGGCGCTGTCTCTTGCATTTGTAGCGCCGGTTCTGGAACCAGATCTTGACCTGTGTGGACGTGAGCTGCAGCGCGCTGGCCAGGTGCTCCCGTTCGGGGGCCGACAGGTACCGCTGCTGCTTGAAGCGCCGCTCCAGGGCCAGCACCTGCGCCTGCGAGAACAGCACGCGCGGCCTCCGCCGCGTCCGCGTCCTGGGCTGCTCGGTGCCGCCACCGCTGCTGCCCACGCAGCGCTCGGGCATCCGGTTCCCGCCGCGGAGGGGCGAGGATGCGTCCAGGCCCGGCTCTAAAAAGCACAGGAAGAAACCGTCAACGCCCGGACTCCATGCTTACAAGCACCCAGAGCAACGCCTACCATGCACAATCCTCCCTTCTGGGTAGCTTCCAATGCGCGCCGCCCTTCTCCGCTCCCTCCTTCCCTGTCCCAGTCCCAGGTCAATCTGAATGTTCCAAACTCTCACTTGGTGTTTGTTTGTTTGTTTGTTTGTATTGGGGAATGAACCCAGGGGGGCGTTCTACCTCTGAGCCCTTTTTATTATTTATTTTGAAACAGGGTCTCTCTAAATTGCTGAAGCTGGCGTTGAACCTGAGATCCTCCTGTCTCAGACTCCCAAGTACGGGAGGATTATAGACGTGTCCCACCGCATCCGGTTGCTCTGTCACTTTTGTACCCGCCAGAACAGAAGTAAATTGTGACACTTTATGGTCCCCGGTGTACACGGCATTTTCCAAAGGTAGACTGTGGATCAAGTGATCAAGTGAAGCCGTTTTCTTCTTAGGATGTGTATGGCGTTCGAACTGGAGGAAATGTTTGCTGTAAGGATCAACAGTGTGCGGGGCTCTAAGATTGGGGCCGTTTTGGGTCGTCCAGTACTAGGCCGGTGGACACACGGGCGCGTCTCAGCTTTCACAGACGCGATGCTCTGTAACCCAAATCGACAAAATAAAACACAACGAAGTATTTCCTAATACCCGAGTTTGGGCTTGGAAACAGGTTTTCTTGGAGGGCTATATGAAGCTGAGCTTCACAGTTGGCTTCTAAGAAGCAGCTTCTTCCCCTTTGGGGTCTTTCTGTCAGGTGGGTGGCTTTAGGGTCACACTGAAGTCCTTTTCCCTGGCGCCATCCCGGACTGTGACACTTGTGCCCCAAGCCTACCAAGAGGAGGACTTTTCTTCCCTTCTCCCCACCGCTCTCCAGTCTTGGCTTACGCCCTCTTTTGCCACAAGGGTGGGTAGAGAGGAAAGGGAGAGTTTTCACAAAAAATTTCAGCCAGGAAAAATCCAGGGGCACCGACCGGGTGCAAGTTCCGGACAAGGCGGGACAGGACAGGCCTAATTTGGACCGGTACCGATTGGAACCCGACTCAGTGCCCAAACGCGGCTGATCTCTTGGGGGGGGGGTATTCGGTCGTTTCCTATTCAAAGTCTGAAGAAAGAAAAACTTCGTTTAGAGGAGCCTGTGCTCAGAATCTGAGGACACTGAAAAGAGGGAAAATACCGTCCACGTTTGTTTTCTTAGCACATCGAAATGTAGCTGACCTTCGGCGACGCGGTGGAGCAAGCCAGACCCCACTTAAAAGTCGCTGATTACGCCGACCGAGGAGCGTGCCAGCCTCCTACGCCCTTCTGGTCACAACCCGGGTCCCTCCTGTCCTGTGTCCCTGCCGGCAAGGTGGCTGGGGTGAGGACCCAGGAGTTGCCTGAGCCCCCCAGGTCCGTCCTTCCCCGCACGGATAGCCTCCCATCCTGGGATCAGTTCCTGCAGCCGGGCTCGGGCCGGGTTTGTTCTTGAAGGAACCACAGCAGCAGGCGGTCGGAAGAACTTGATTTTTTTTTTCATCCGCACGGAAGTGGATGCCAGGTTGGCTGAGCAGCGCCCAGAGAGTTTTGTGCTCAGAGTCCTTAGCAGAAAACCCAGCAGCTTCTTCTCGAACAGAAACTCCCCAGGCTTCCGGAGTCGGTGAATAACCAGCCTGCAGGTCGGCGAATAACTCCTAACTAGTTTGCGCCCCAATTGGAGCGGTCGTGGCACCGCCCGGCGGAAGAGGCTCGCCGTGCAGGGCGCTGTTCCGAGCACCAGATCTGCGGTGGGAATGGCGACAGAGGTACCGAGGCTTGTGGAGAGGAAGATGGATTTTCCATTGCTTGGAGCGCCCGGCCTCTCCTGCTGAAGCCTCCCGGGTCGCAGAAGCCACCGCCGCACGACTCCCCTGCCGGTTGCTTGGCTGCTGGCGGCTGCCTGCGCCAGCCGCGGCTCTAGAGCAGGGGGAGCCACCTCCCAGGACAGGGGCCCGACCGCGCTCCCTGACGCCGAGGAGCTGTGCCAGCGCGCTTAGGGCCTCCCTGGGACGCAGACACGACCTTGTCCTCGCCTCCGGTTTTGTGTGGGGGCGGGCGAGGCTGCTCAGCAAGGCCTAAGAAACGGCTGGTCAGGGCTGGCCTCAGAGCCACGGAGGTCCCACTGCTTTCGTGGCTACAGTTCCTTCCTTCCTTCCTTCCTTCCTTCCTTCCTTCCTTCCTTCCTCCCTCCCTCCCTCCCTCCCTTCCTTCCTTCCTTCCTTCCTTCCTTCCTTCCGCTTGAACCCAGGGGCGGTTTACCTCTGAGCTACACCCCCAGGCCCCCCCCCTTATTTTAAAAATTTGAAACAGGTTCTCCCTAAGTTGCAGAGGGCCTAGCTAAGTTGCAGAGGGTGGCCTCAAACCTTCAATGCTCCTGTCTCAGCCTCCCAAGTACTGAGATTACAGTTGTACGCCACTCCTTCCTTCCTTCCTTCCTTCCTTCCTTCCTTCCTTCCTTCCTTCCTTCCTCAGACAGTTTAGGACAGGCAGGTTACCGTGGTGGTAGTGGTGATGGAGCACAGCTAAGACCCAGCTTTGCTGGGGATGAGGGAGGAGCTGGAGGTTCCCGGTGGCTGTGGGTGCTAGTGATGGGTATTTGTGGGTGTCCTTAAGATTCAGGGCCTCAGTCTAGTTAGGGCTCAGTAAGCACGGAGGATGTCGGGAGGAGGTGGGAGTGGAGACAGAGGGCTGACTTTTGGACTCTTCGGAGAGGCATTGGGATAAGATCCCTGGGCTCAGGAGACTAGGAGATGCATTTTCGGATGGGTAACGACCCCCTCCCTCAGTATTCCCCCTGTAGTTAAAGAAGTCCTGGACTCTTACTCACCTGGCCCTCCGGTCCGTACCTCCTCCTCCACGACTGCCTCACAGGGACCCCCAGGAGGCTCAGGTGATCCGTATTGCTCTCTGTAAACCTCTGACGCTCGAGGTTCCGGGCCCGGGCCCATTCGCAGGTAGTGAGGATTTTCCAGGTTCCTCCGCATCCCCCATTGTGGCGAAGCCACGGGGTCGCTTTGCTCACGCTCCACCCGCAGGATGTCACTGACCGAGAAGGGGGTGGAGGCGACCCGGCTCTGCAGCATCCCGAAGACGGAGGGGGCGGGGTCGAGGAGTTCCGGGTCCCTGCTGGTCGCAGCGCCTGGGGCTTCCCGACTTGTCACCGCAGGCCCCGGAGAGTCCCACGCTCTGGGACAGACACCCAGTGTCCCTGACGGCCCCTTCCACTGGGCCCTCTCTGCAGGCTGGGGACCGGGGCGGGGGCAAGATTGCGGTCTCCCATTGGCTCTCGCTGAAACCACGTGCTGATCCTGCACCTTCCTCCCAAGCGCAGTCTTTTCGCGCCTTGCGAAACCTCCCAGATCTCAGGTCACCTCCCCGGGAGGTTTGGTTCGTAGTGACGGTTCTCAAAAGCAAAGAAAACGTGGAGAGATGGTGCTGCGCGCGGCTCGCGTCTCGGTCAATGCGGTACCGGCAGTGGCTTCTGAGGTCCACGCAAGGTCCGCGGGGACCCTCTTAGGGGGTGTATGGGAATGGGAGGTGGAGTCCTTTTCGTGCAATCCGATCCGCTCTATCCGCCTCGGGCTGAACTCTAATCTACACTTTGAAGGCAGAAAAATAGAGACTGCTGGGCATCGGCGGGATTGGAGATCCGCGCCGGGGTCTCAGCAGGCGGGGGTCCGGGCACAGGGGACTCTCCCAGCGCGCAAAGGCGCAACCACCCAGAAGCGAGTCCTGACCCACCACGGCATATATTGAGTCGGAAACGTGTTCTTAGAGCTGAGTCCAGGTCTATGGAGCCCAGACCCGCCGCTTCCCAGGAAAGGGGTGTGGGGTCCCTATTTGGAGACACCGTGAGTCTTTGGGAAGGAGGGAAGACGATAGCTCCGGCCCGCGAGAAGGTTAGGGAGAGCCCGCCTCCCCTTTCCGTCTGGGTATCTTCCTTCTCCTCCCTAAAGCTGGTTGTGAACTTGGACAAAAAAGTGGGGTCCGCCGAAGGGGTGGGACGTTTTGACCAGGATTAGATATCCAGAAAAGCTCTTTGAGCAGGGCGGGACCAAGTAAAGGAGGCAGTGTGGGACAGTGGTTATGAACATGGAGGCAGAGTGAGTAGATCGAGCCCCTGCTCTGGAACATAATCGTGGGCTTTTGGACAAAGCATCAACCTCTTTAAGCTTCGTTTTTCATTTAGAAAAATGGAGATACTCATATGCCCATCATAGAGTTGGGAGAATTTAGTGAGACAAGGTGTATGAAACCATCAACGAATGCTCACCTGCCGCTGTTGCTCATGCTGCTTGGATCAAGAAAACATGATTTGATGTCAGCAGTCCCAAGCACAGAATCGAAGGAGGTTTTTATTCTTTTTTAAATAAAAATGGGATCTCTTTAGAGTGCTTTTGGGGATTTTGGATCAAACATTTCTTAAACATTTCTATGCAAATTCAATGTTGCAAGAGCTGTTTGGATGAAATTATTTCCTGAAATTCAGATAAACCGAATTTAACCCCCCACCCAGCTAGTGTGCACAAAACTTTACATTAAAAATCATGCAAAATTTCAGCAAATGTGATCGTGCATGCAAAATCACATATTCATGTAATTTTTATGTTGAAGCCCTGAGTGTTTCAAGTTCCTCCTCCTCCTCCTCCTCCTCCTCCTCCTCCTCCTCCTCCCCCTCCTTTCCAGTGAGCAGTAGAGATCAGAAAGGAGAAAGGGGTGGAGGTGATTCCCAAGGTAGCTTACCCAGCAGTGTGCCAGAACCTTTTTCCTTCCTTTTCCTATTTCTTTCTTCTTTTTCTTTCCTCCTCCTCCTCCACTTCAGCCTCCACCTCCTCATTCTTCTTTGTACTGAAGATTGAACCCAGGGGAAGTTTGCCCTTTAGCAACAGCCCTAGCTATTTTTATTTTTATTTTTATTTTAAAACAGTGTCTCACTAAATTGCTGGGGCTGGCTTGGAACCTGCCATCCTCCTGTCTCAGCCTCCCAAGTACTGGGATTGCAGGTGTGTGTCACCATGCCTGTCCTTCCTTTCTTTCTTAATAGACATCCATTGCCCTCAGGTATCTTGAAATCTTCTGATGACCCACACATTTATTTAAATTTATTCTACTTTTGATTTTTCATTTTTCAAGATGTACATGATGATTTTTATTTAAAAAGTTGAAAAGATACTAACATCAACCCAGAGATAACATTTTAGCACAATTCCTTCTCTATTTTTTAATATATGAGCTCAGAGGGTATATGAAAGTTTGTATATGTTTAAATTGACATCTTATGCATGTCTGGGACCTTGTTCGTTTTCCCAAAGTAGCAATCTAACATTCTATGTTCTTGATGGACCACAACACACTGTGTGTATTCTTTTAGCTAATATCTATTCTTTTGCCACTGTAATTAAGGCTTTATTTTTATGTCTTCATGCTTGTGCCTTTAATCGTTGTGCCTTCATCCCTGTCCATATTTTTGATTATTTCCTCAGGGTACACATAGAAGGAACATTAATAAATCAAATATATTAATGCTCATTAAAACATCCTGCAACTTCCCAGAACAATGGTGCTATCCTGGCTCCCGGCCTCACAGAGGTGCAGGCAACGTCTGGGTGATGGGTATTTACATCAACCACCGGACAACACAGAGACCCGTTGGACCGGGTATTCTTGTTCAGAGGGCTGTGGGCGGGTGCCCTACCTCCTCCACTGCAGTGGACTGGGACCTACAGTGGCTGGGTCCCAGCTTTCCAAGGGCTGTGGACAGGGTTGGGGCGGCCCCAGATAAAACCTTAACGCCAAACCTGCAGAGCCTTATCGCAAGGTGGAATTCTTGCATCCAAAGGTCATACTCTTATAGTCCTCGGAGAAAATGACACCTTGGAGGGACTTGGTGTCAAAACCCCGGAGTCCAGATCCTAGCTTAGGTTCCTGGCCTTGCCTTCCCGGTTTTCTGGGAGGATCAAATGACATTTGGGACGTGGAAAGTGCAAACCCCTATTCTTGTTACCGAAAGGGCTGTCGTGGCTCAGGCTGCGGCGCACCCCGCACCAGCCTGGGGAGAGGTGCTCTACCTGCCTGCGGGGGCAGAGACCTTCCTTCTGTACCCCGTGGGGCAGGGACTTGCATGGTGACGCTGGGGACTCAGCTTTGGGCGCTCTCTGCTCACCTGGGTGTCGCCCTCTGGGAGTCACCTCAGCCGGCCCTCCTTCCTCCTCCCGCTCCAGCTGCCTGGGCACAAAGCCGCCCGCAGAGAGCGACACCAAAAACTTGGATCTCGCTCCCCCCCCCCCCCCGCATTAGCCGCTGCCCATCGACGAAGAGCGAGCGACAGAGCCACCTGCCTGCGACCGCTGGGCGGGCTAGCTCGGAGGGGCGGCGGGAACTGGAAGGTGGCTGGGGTCCTGAGGCTCTTAGGTGGGGCTGTGCAGCCCCGACAGTGAAGTGCACGGTGGGGTGTGTGTGTGTCCCTCGCTCACTAGTGGAGACGTGGTCACCTCTGTTCTTAAGATGGGGACGGCCTCGTGCTAGGGGTGGGAGTGGATGTGCCTTGTTCCACCCAGATCACACAAAATGCCCATATGAAACTTGTACACCACATTTGTGTATATGTACTGGGAATTGAACCCAGAGGCATTCTACCTCTGAACTACACCTCCAGACCGATTTTATTTCTAACTTAGAAACAGTGTCTCACTAGGTTGCTGAGAGCCTCAATAAATTGCTGAGGCTGCCCTCGAACCTGCAATCCTCCTGTCTCAGCCTCCCAAGCACTAAGATTACAAGTGTGCTTTGTCCTCTTCTCATTCATGGTTACCAAAAGCCCTTTTCTTCTGCTTTGTTCAAACTGTGTGTGTGTGTGTGTGTGTGTGTGTGTGTGT
>PVJS01008523.1:0-52852 GCA_004027185.1 Glis glis
AAAAAAAAAAAAAAAAAAAAAAAAAAAAAAAAAAGAATTACTCAGTCTCTAAAATCCTAAACTCCAGGATATCAATCCTGGACCAAATCTTCCAGTTAAATAGCTATTTGTTTCTGCATACTACTCCATGGCTTCATTCAGATCTCCAGGTGATAGTTGACCTCTTTTTTAAATGATTGTAATTATTAACACATATTAATTACACAAATTAATGGGACTCACTGTGACATTTTCATACATGCATATGTCATACATTGATCATGTCCAACCACCCTTCTTCTACCCTAACCTCTGCTCCCTTCTTCCTTCCCTCACCCTGACCCAAAGTCCCTAGTAGTTCTAAGTCCCTAGTAGTTCCTCTTCTACTTTTCTACTTTATTTTCCACATATGAGATAAAACATGTGATACTTGTCTTTCTGTGTCTGGCTTATTTCACTTAACATACTGTCCCCCAGTTGCCTCCATTTTCCTGAAAATGAAGGATTTCACTCTTCTCGAAGGCAAATTAATACTCCATTATGTATATATACATGATATTTTCTTTATCCATCCATCTGGTGATGGACTTGGCTATTGCAAACAATAAACATGGGGATGCAAGTATCTCTTTTGTACACTGACTTCATTTTCTTTGAATATATACCCATGAGTGGTATACCTGGATCATATAGTAGTTCCAGTTTTAGTTTATTGAGGAACCTCTATACTGTTTTCCATAGCAGCTATATTATAATTTACATTCCCACTAACAGTGTATAAGGGTCTTTCTCCATATCCTCCCAAGTATTTGTTAGCTTTTGCTTTTTTCATAGTAGCTATTCTAACTGAGGTGAGATGGAATCTCATTGTAGTTTTCATTAGCATTTCCCTGGTGTCTAAAGATATTGAGCACTTCTTTATGTATCAGCTAGTTGTGTTCCTTCTTTTGAGAAGTGTCTATTCTGATAATTTGCCCATTTTTTAAATGTGATTACTTGGCTTTTTGTTGTTAAGTTTTTTGAGTTCTTTATATATTTGGGATATGAATCCTCTGTTAGATGAATAGTTGGCAAAGGTTTTCTCCCATTCATAGGTTGTCTCTTTACCCGTTGATTGTTTCCTCTGCTGGGTGGAAGCTTTTTAGTTTGATGTAATCCAGTTTGCCAATATTTGCTTTTCTTTCCTGTGCTTTTGGAGTCCTATCCAGACAACAGCAGCCTGTGACAATATCTTGAAGCATTTTTCTTCTTGTAGTTTTAGAATTTCAGGTCTTACATTAAAATCTTTGGCTGATTTTGAGTTGATTTTTGTACAGGTTAAAAGATAGAACTTGAGTTTCAATCTTCTACATGTGGCTATCCAGTATTCATAGCATCATTTGTTGAAGAGGCTATCTTTTCTCCAATGCATATTTTTGGAAACTCTGTCAAGAAACAGTTGGCTGAAGATGTCTGGATTTATTTCTGGGTCCTATATTCTGTTCCATTGATCTCTGTGTCTGTTTTTATGCCAATACCATGATATTTTTACTACTATGGCTCTGTAATATGTCTTGCAATCAGGCATTGTGATGCCCCCAGCATTAAAATTTTTGCTCAAGATTGCCTTGGCTATTTGGAGTCTTCTGTTCTTCTATATGAATTTTAGGATTGTCTTTTCTAGTTCTGGGAAGAATGTAATTGATATTTTGATGGGAATTGCAATGGATTTTGTAGATCGCTTTGGGTAGTATGGCCATTTTAGTAATAGTAATTATTCTAATTCATGAACATGGGAGGTCTTTCCACCTTTTAGTGTCTTCAATTTCTTTCTTTGGTGTTTTGTAATTTTCATTGTAGAGGTCTTTCACATCCTTAATTAGGTTTATTCCTAGCTTTTTTTGGGTGACTATTGCAAATGGGATTGCTTTCTCGATTTCTTTCTCAGTGAGTTCATTACTGGTGTATAGAAGTTACTAATTTTTGTATGTTGATTTTGTATCCTGTTACTTTACTGAATTTGTTTAGTTTTTTTTTGGTGGAGTCTTTATGCTTTTCCATGTATACAATCATATAACCTGCAAACAGGGATAATTTGACTTCCTTCTTTCCTATTTGTCTTTTGTTTCTTTCTCTGGCCTAAATGCTCTGGCTAAAATGTCTAGTACTATATTCAATAAGATCAGTAAGAATGGACATCCTTATCTTGTTCCTGACTTTAGAGGAAATGCTTTCAGTTTTTCCCCATTCAGTATGATGTTAGCTGTGGGTTTGTCATATATAGCTGTTATTATGTTGAGGGGTATGATACTTCTATATCTATTTTATTCAGTGCTTTCATCATAAAGGGATGCTAAATTTGCATCTGCTGTGATGATCATGTGACCTTTATCCTTGATTCCATTATTTATCTGTATATGTTGAACCATCCTTGCAGCCCTGACAGGAAATCAACTAGATCATGGTGTCTGACCACTCTAATGTGCTGTTGAATTTGATTTCCAAGTTTTTTGTTGTGGATTTTTGCATCTATGTTCATTGAGATATAGGTTTATAGTTTTCTTTTACTGCTGTGCCTTGACAAGTTATGGTACAGGGTAATGCCGACTTTGTAGAATGAGTTTGGAAGGATATTCTCCCTTTCAGTTTTCTGGAATAGTTTGAGAAGAAGTTGTGTTAATTCTTCTTTAGAGGTTTGGTTAAAAGCAGTGAAGCCATTTATTCCTTGTTTTTTCTTAATTGGGAGACATTTTATTACTGATTCAAACTTATTACTTCTTATTGGTCTATTTAGGTGTTTTATATTCCTTTGGTTCAATTCTTGTAGGTCATATATATCCAGAAATTTGTCCCTTTCTTCTAAATTTTCCAATTAGCATGTGGTTTTTCAAAACATTCTCTAATGTTTCTTTGTGTTCTGTGATATCAATTCTAATGTCTCATTTTTCACTTCTAATTTTATTTATTTGGGTCTTTTTCTCTTTTCATTAGTTAAGCTAGAGGTTTGTCAATTTTGCTTATCTTTTCAAAGAATGAACTCTTTGCTTCATTTATATTTTGTATTATTCTTGTAGCCTCTATTTCATTTATTTATTCTCTGATCTTTATTATCTTTTTCCTTCTAATGACTTTGGGTTGGTTTGTTCTGGTTTTTCTAAGAACTTGAGATGTATCATTAGGTTACTTGAGATCTATTTTTTTGATGTAGGTACTCATGGCTATAAACTTCCTTCTTAATGGAGAACCCTCAGTGGGGCAAGGGAAGTGGTACAAGGGAAGGGGAAGGGCAAGAAAGAAGTGAATCAATGGAATTACTATCATAAACAATATGTACACGTGAAAATATACCAACATCATTCTCAGTACTTCAAACCGGTGGGGGGAGGAGGGGGGACACTAAGAGCTGTGTGTATGTATATTAACATCAAATAGATATTCATTGTGATGTAAGACTCCAATGCACCAATAAAAGCATGTTAAAAAATAAAAATAAAAAATAAATAAAAAATTTAAATAAATAACTGCTTTTGCTCTATCCTACAGGTTTTGGTATGCTGTGTTTCCATGCACTGGATGTTTTCTAAAACACTCATGGCTCTGTTTTAATTCTGCCAGTGGCTATTAAATTTTTCTCTGGAGCTCTTTGATTTGGAGAGGAAAAAAGAGACAATGGACTTTTGGATTATGCAAGTTAAAGATAGACTGATCCTGGTCTAAGGTTTCTCAGTTTGGCTTCCATTGAACCCTATGGTTCAATATGGCATCCCTAAACATTCTATGAACAGTGATTTTAAAAATCCAAACATCTATTTATTGAAGTTTGCACACTATGAGGATAGACAGTGACTGAGCAGGCCTTTTAGTAATTTTATTTGAAGTGTCTCAGCTCCAATATGACAAGATGTCGTAGAATTGAATTCACTAGGTTGAGTCCAGTCTTGATTTTTATGTAAGATGTGGGAGGTCATTGGTAACTAGTGAGTACTATATTGCAGGAAGGGGAGGATGTTAGACTGATCACACAAGCTTTCACTCTTTAATCATGTTC
Organism: Glis glis; assembly: GCA_004027185.1. Taxonomy (NCBI): domain Eukaryota; kingdom Metazoa; phylum Chordata; class Mammalia; order Rodentia; family Gliridae; genus Glis; species Glis glis. The sequence goes on from PVJS01008523.1 coordinate 4,007, forward strand.
TCTGAGCTCCCCTTACAGATTACCAGCTGATTTATAGGATTAAACAAGCTCTATTAGTGTAATAAAAATTTGGGAGAAAATTTAATTTTCATTTTAAAGACTGAGCTTCACCCTACCTTCTCCTTATTTTTCTGTTGTTACAAATATTGCAAAATGTAGATTTCAAAGACCAAAAGTGAATTGTATAGTAGATAATGAGTTTTTGGTTATTTTCTTATTTTATTATGCCCTTATGCTTTATATTTAATTAGCATTTAGTGTTTTATAAACATGCCTGAAAATCCAATGTGGTAGTTAATAAAGATGAGATATGAGAAGGAAGAGGAAGATTCTAGACCTGGGAGGTAACCTTGAGAAGGCTAGTGATGAAGAATTAAAATTTTTGAGTCATTTATTGCACTGTGGCAATACAGGATATAGAAAAAAGTCCATGTCTGTCGTCAAAAACACTTATTGAGGGATTGCTTGTCCAAATTATTTTATTCCACTGAGAATCATACATGTGAGGAGGCCAGCAAACCTTTTCTGTAAAGAGTCAGATAAGTATTCTAGGTTTTATAGGTCACATATGGTCTTAAAACAGACCTCTTAAGAAATTACAAGCTCTGATTGTTTTTAATTTCTGAATTTCCTCATGCTGAGGACAGAAGGAAATTAACACTGACATGTTCTCTGTCTAAGCATAACCCAGATAAACCTACATATGTATATCACCTGCCTTTTATTTCTCTAAATCGTAACTGCTTCTGTGGGACCAGCAGAAAAGCAATCTAGCTGCTTCTCCCCAATTTGATCAAACTGCATAAAATTAACTTTTTCTTTCTCCAGGGTTTGCTTATTTCTTATGCCATGCAGATGAGTGGCCAAATCTGGCCAGCCTTGATCCAGGCAGGCTCCCTGGCCTGGCTGTCAGTAACTGTCTCTGTCACATATTTTTTATTCTTGTTTGTTTACAAGTCCCCAAATGTAAAAACGAATCCTATCTCTGAGGGCTATATAAACACAGGCCTCTGGTGGAATTTGGCTTGTGGACTATAGTTTGCCAAACCCTGCCATGTCAAATGATTTACTAATGTGGTAATGCCGCCAATAAAATTACAAAAAAGAAAACAGTTAAGAAAGAAAAGAAACTTAAATACAAGTCACAGCTATTTGAGAAGAAAAGGTACTGATTATGTTAAACAGCTATGGGATTCTCAAAACAAGCAGTAGAAGTCTTGCTAAAACCCACACACATTCAATGAAAAGAACCAGGGAACAAGTTAGTTAGGAGCAGAACTGATTGCCAATAGGAAAAGTCACACAGTTGAGAGGACTCTAACAATGTGACCATGTAAAATTATTGTGAATAAAAGATGGGAAAAGATGCAGTATGGGGATTTGAAAAGTTTCCACTCTCTCAAACAGAGACAGGCTTAAGTATTGATGGTACCTCACATGCTTTTTAAGAGGTTTTGTGAAATAAACTGAAAAACAATAGCTTATCTGGAATGATGAATCAACTGATTTCACCAATAAATGCCATGAACCATTTGTAGATTTGCACCTACTTATGAAATTAAGAGAACAAAGAATTGCCCATAAGGAATAAAGCCCAAGATAAAATAAATGCTTGGCTTTCATATCTGTAAACAAAAGGTGTGCCCAATGGAGCCATGCCGACTTCCATACTGAGAGCACCTTGTCCGTGGTTGGTTCTGTGGGTGCTTTTGCAGCTTGTTAAAAGAAAAAAAAATGCTCACTTTGTTACAACACACTGCCTTCTTCACAGAAAGGTGCTGTTGTCACTCTTGGAGAGGAAATGAAAGTTTTGGATGAAGCTACAGAATGACTATAGTATACAAAGACTAATGAGAATATTTTTTAAATTTGTGGGAAAATGTGGACGAAGACCACATAAATATCCTGCTGGCCACAGAAATGTTGTGGCTTAGCAGAGACAGAGTTTTCAATAGAGTGTGTGAGTTGTGAGTTGAAAGGTGAAATTCAGAGGCACTTTCAAGATAATACTGGCTGAATTTTTTAAGTGCTCTGATGATAAACAATAGCTGCACAAAGTAGCTTTCTTGGCAGACACCTTTTATCACTGGAACTAGTTAAACAAGTCTCTGTAAGACTGCAGAGAAAATGTTTTGACTTCAAGTGACGAGAGTCTTGAATTTAAATGAGAACTGAAAAGGACTTCTTTTTGGTACTAGGGATGGAACCCAGGGGTGTTCTACCTCTGAGCTACACCCCCAGCCCTATTTTATTTTTAAGTTTTGAAACAGGGTCTTGCTAAGTTGCTGAGACTGGCCTCAAACCTGCGATCCTTCTGTCTCAGTCTCCCAAGTACTGGGATTACAGGTGTGTGTTCCCACTCCCGGCTTCAGAAAGACTTCTGGTTATTAATTTTTGTTTTTTGGGTCTTCTTTTTTTTGTCTTTTTGGAACTGGGGATCGAACCCAGGGCAGTTCTGATTCAGGTGATGATGCAATAAAACCCTCCTAGAAAATTCCTCTGTTGTGAACAACTATAAAAACTGGACATAAAATGAAAAGAAACTCCCTGGAAGTACTGGAGACAGAACAGAGGCAGACAGACAGTGGTATGGAATGCATATTTGGAGGAGAGGAGCTATATGAAAGAGGTTCTCTGTGTCTGTGGCTTTTTAGAGTGTGTGGTAGGAGGCAGTGTTGGTAGAAAACCCACTGGGTTTCTGGTAGGGGAATCCATAGCTGATGGAGAGAGTTGGAGAATCCTCAAAGAGAAAGAGACAGAAAGGGCATCCCAAAATGGTATCCTTGATTTCTCTGACTGGTCCCTGAATCACATTTGGATGAAAAAGACTCAAGGCAGTTCAACCAAAGACAAATGATTTGATCTGACAGGTTGGAGTTGCCATACCAGAAACAGAGGGCTATAAGCAAAAGAAGAACACTTTCTAGAGAAAATAACAAAATTCAGAATGTACAAAGTTTAATATTCACAAATTCCAGAATAAAGCTCAAAGTTCCTAAAATAAAAAGAACCATAAAAATGGCATACATCCTTAAAGAAAGATCAATGAGTGAGACCTTGAAATAAACTAGATTTGAGATGTCACAGATAAGGATTTTAAAGTAGCTAGTATAATGATTCCCAATGAAATAAACCAAAATATGAGCTCAATGAATAAACATGATTAGAAAAATTAGCAGAAAAATAAAAACAGACCAAACCAAATTGAAATACAATGTCTGAATTTTTTTTTTTTTGCAGTACTGGGGATTGAACCCAGGGGCATTCTACCTCTGAGCTACACCCCAGCCTTATTTTTTATTCTTTATTTTGAAACAGGGTCTCACTAAGTTGCAGAAGGCCTCACTAAGTAGCTGAGGTTGGCCACGAACCTGCGATCCTCTTGTCTCAGCTTCCCAAGTACTGGGATTACAAGCGTGCGCCACCATGCCCAGCCATAATGTCTGAAATTTAAAAATTCACTGAATGGACTCATCAAAGCTAAATAGAAATGAGAGGAAAATATAAGTGAACTCAAAGACAGATCGGTTGTAATTATATAGTGAAAAACAGAGAAAAAAATTGGAGAAAATGAACAGAGTTGTGGGGGCTTGTTTCATATATATTAAATGTTCCAAAACATCTAATTGGGATTATAGAATAAGAAGAGAGGGGAAAAAGGAATACAAAAAAAGTTTTATAAAAATGACAGACAATCCCTCAAGTTTGATAGAAGACAAATGACATGCTCAAAGGGACACCAAGTAGAATAAGCATAAGCAGTTTCACATCAGGGCACATCATGGTCCAACTGTTGAAAACCAAAGACACAGAACAAGTCTTCAAAGCACCAGGAGAAAAGCATCATGTTATGCAAGAGAACAATGATTTAATTAATCTCTGAGTGTTAATCAGAAACCATGGAGCACTGATTGAAGACAGTGAGAAAACATCTTCAAAATGCTGAAGGAAGAAAATTCATTAATACAGATTCTACATTCAGAGAAAACATCTTTTAAGAGTGAAAACAAAATAAAGGTATTTTCAAATGAAAGAAGACTAAATGTATTCATCACCAGCAGACCTGCACTATAAGAAATGCTACAGGAAGTTCCTTGGCCTGAAGGTAAATGATACTAGATGATAGTGGTATCTCCATAAAAGAATGAGTAACTGTCAACGCAAAAGAATACATTTTCTTAGATATTTTCCTCTAAATTTTACATGAATCAATATATCTCTAAAAATTATAGCAGTATGTTGTGTGACATAAAAGATGCAGATACAATACTTATGACACAAATCATGGAGGGGCATATAGAACAAATAGTTTAAAGGTTTCTCTATTTCACTTAAATGGTACAATAGTAAATGCAAGTGGATCATGGAAAATTGAGGATGTATATTGCACTCCTAGAGCAATTACTAAAATAATAATACAAAGAATTATAGCCAATTCTGGCAAGATAGATGAATAGTGACTAGGCATATCCTCTTTCCTGAAACAATGAAAAAATAACATTGAGTTCATTTTGAGGGTCAGGTAATAAAGGACGGTGATATCTGAAAGCTGGGAAATGAATGAAATAAGTCCTACAGTTGCCCCATCTTAAGGCCTGGAGAGTTTTCATGCATTGAAGGCATTGAAGAGGAAGCCGGGCAGCAATGAGCTGCCTCTTTTGAGTTGAGGACTCAGAGCTGAGGGAGTGGAGAGGTCATGACAACCAGGATTTTCAGGAAAGAGAGGAGAGAGCTGCACAGATAGAGAGCTCTGGATATTAGCAAAGGGTACCCTTGAGTCTTCAGCTGAGTAATGACCACTGCATATGCCTGAGGATATCATCTATGGTTGGAGAAAGAACTACCTGAAGGATTATAGGACAAAGTACCTGGAGCTCATACAGGACCTGTAAAAGTTCCTGTTCCAAACAGCCTTAGTAGAAAACCTCATTATTTGTGGAGGCTCAGATAACATATGCAAATGTTTGCCTCAGTAGTCAGAAAAAAAAAAATCATCCTAGACTAAACACTGCTCTGGTTCTACCTAAGAAAGTTTAAAAGCAACCTGTGAAAGAATTAAACTTTTGCCAAGTAACCTGTGTTAAGGACAAGGTTCAAGAGTGTTTTCAGGAAAATAAACTGAACAAGGTAAAAGTGACAATACCTGGCATCCAATCAACTATTATCAAGTATTTTCTATTGCTGCTTGTTATGGTTAGATATAGAATGGCCCTTGAAGAGTTCATAAATTGGTGTTTGAAGTTGATATAATCGGAGTCTTGAGGGTTATAATCCCAGTAGTGGATAAATCCATTGTAATGGATTTACCTGGGTAGTACCCAGTAGGCTGGTAGGGTATGGCTGGAGGTGGTCCCTTGGGGTGCAGCCTTGGGGATTATATTTGGTTCCTCCTCCCCCTGCTCTCCCTCTTGCTTCTGGCATCTATGATGTGAGGAGCACCGCCTATGTGCGCTCTCTCCGCCTCCTGTCCCTATTCCCTGAGATCCGTGATCCCCCACCTCACATGGACTGAACCTCAAACTGTAAGAAATCTTCTTTCCTATAAGTTACGTGGTTAGGTCATTAGAATATGGCTCCAAGAATGCTGACCGGAACACTGCTTAACTAATTACCACCATTATTGATGGAATTTTTATGTCCCCCTAAAATTCTTATGTTGAAATCCTAACAGCCATGTAATGCATCAGGAGGTGGAACCTTCAGAAGGTAATCAGATCATGAATGGGATAACAGTCCTTATCAAAGGGACCCCAGAGCTTTCTTGCTTTCAGTCCACCATGTGAGGATACAACTTCTCACTGGAACCCAACCATGCTGGCACCCTGATCTTAGACTTCCAGCGTCTAAAACTGTGAGAAATAAATTCTGTTATTTGTAAGCCACCCAGTCTTTAGTTCTTTGTTATAGCAGCCCAAACTGATTAAGGCAGTGGCCTTAGACAACACATATTTATCATCTCACAGTTTTGTAGATTGGAGTTTCAGACAAGGCTCTGTCAGCTCCTCTGCACAGAGTGTCACAAGGCTGTAAGAAAGGTGTCAATTGGGGCTGTGGTCTCAAAGTTTAGGGTGCTTTTATAATGTAGTGTGATTGTTGGCAGTTTTTATTTCCTCACAGCTATGGAACTCATGGAGGTTGTCGGAGACACACTTTCCTGACTTCCTCCGTCTCCATCTTCTAGCCTCCTTGTTAAGAAATCACCTGATTATGTCAGCCCACCAAGAGCAATTTCTCTTTTGATTAATTCAATTGATCTGGAACTGTAATTTTATTTGCAAAATTTCATCTTCCCTTTTGATATATAAGGTGATATAATTATGTGAGTAAGTGATATCTCCTTATTAAGGCTAGGAAATTATAAAAGAACATCAATCATTGAGACTGTCTTAGGATTTTGCCAACTATACTAGACATCTAAAGAAGAAAAGAAATGTAAACCATATTTTTGGGACATGATGATAAAAATAATTTGATAGAAACCAACCTAGAAATGATATAGAAGAAGAACTGATGGCCGGGTGTGGTGGCGCACACTTGTAATCCCAGTACTTGGGAGGCTGAGACGGGAGGATCACAGGTTCAAGGCCAGCCTCAGCAACTTAGGGAGGACCTCTGCAACTTAGTGAGACCCTGTTTCAAAAATAAAGAATAAAAAATAGGGCTGGGGGTGTAGCTTGGAGGTAGAATGCCCCTGGGTTCAATCCCCAGTACCACAACAACAACAAAAAAACTGATGAAACAGTTCAAAGAACACTATATATATGATGGTAGCATATATATCACTATATCACTAAAATTCTTGCTAATCTGTATGGGGAGGGGGAGAGCTGGGTGGGATCCAGAGGTAAACACACCAAGTGCTGTGTACATGTATGTTTGTATCACTTTGAATCTCTCTATGGTGCACAATTAGGATGCACTAATAAAAATTAATGTGACAATTATCAATACTCAGTCAATAAAGGAGACAAATTCCTAAAATTCTCAATTCAAAAGAATACAGAAAGATTGAAATAAGGTAGCAAATAACAGATGGCAGAAACTTATAACTTTGTTTATATTTCTGTAGGATACATTTTATAAATAGAATTATTGGTTTAATTAGAAAATAAAAAGTAAGATGGTAGATTTGAATCATATCAACAATCAAATTAAATGTAAACAGTCTATAATTCTAATGAAAAGGTTGAGATGGTCAGATTGGATTAAACAAAAAAGTGAGACCTATCTATATGCTGCCTAGAGGAAACCTTCCTTAAGTATAAAACAAAAATAAGTAATAAGAATAAGGATGAATTGCAGGTTTGAGTCCGGCCTTAGCAACTTAGTGAGACCCTCGGCAACTTAGTGAGAACCTGTTTCTTAATAAAAAATAAAATAGGGCTTGGGGTCTAGCTCAGGGATGGAACACCCCTGGGTTCAACCTCCAGTACTAAAGTAAATAAATAAATACAAAGAAAGAAAGAAAGAAAGAAAGGAAGAAAGAAAAAGAAAGAAAGAAAGAAAGAAAGAAAGAAAGAAAGAAAGAGAAAGAAAGAAAGATAGGATTAGATATACAATTAGTTAATGCTAATGGTTAAATTTAAGCTAAAGTAGCTATACTAGTATCAGATAAAGTAAATTTACAAAGAAAAGAATAATACTAAGGACAAAGAGGGTTATTTCATAATGACAAAGATTTCAACTCATCAAGAAGACATAACAATTGTTGATACTATGTACCCAAATATTGAGTTCCAAAATAAACTAAAAACTGATAGAACTACAAGTTCCATAGACAAACCTACATAGTACAAAATTCCAAAGTTCTCATTAAAAAAACTTGATAGAATGCCAACACTTCATTGATCTCATTGACTTGTACATAACATGTCACCCTATACCAACAGATCACACATTATTTTCAAGTGCACACAGGATACTAACCAAAGTAGAATATATTAAAAAACCATAAAAAGTCCTCATAAGTTTAAAATGATTAGAATGATACTAAATATGTACTCAGAATATTCTGGAAATAGATTAAAAACTAACAGAAATATCTGGAAAATCCCTGAATATTTGAAAACTAAGTAACACACTTTAAAAAAATTCATGGGACAAAAGAAAAATCAAAAGGGAAATTACAAAGTATTTTTGAGCTGAATAAAAGTGAAAATACAACATACCAAAATTTGTTGGATGTATCTAAAGCAGAACTTGAGAGTTATGGGATTGAACACATATATTAAGAAAGAAGAGAGATATGAGATCAATAATTTAGCTTGCACCTTAAGAAATTAGAAAAAGAGGAGCAAGTTAAACCTAAAGTAAGTAGAAGAAAGGAAATAACAAAGATCAAAGACAAATCATTTACGTATGAAACAGAAAAGCAATAGAGATACTGAAATCAAAAGTGTATTCTTAGAGAAGATCAATAAAATTGATAGACATCTAGCTAGAAAAATCCAAAAAATAAATAAATAAAGGAAGATACAAATTACTAGTGTCAGGAATGGAAATGGTGACATAATCACAGATCCAGAAAATAAGGAAATATCTATTATGCAAATGCATTAGTAAAGTTAGATGAAATAGATAAATTCTTTGATGGATACAAGCTATCAAAGTTCATATAAGAAGAACTAAATAACTTGAATGCCTCCATATCAACCAATATATCAGAATTTATAGTCAAAATATTCCAACAAAGAAAATTGCAGGGCCACATGGCATCACTGGTGAGTTCTACCAAACATCATAAACACTCCTCCAAAAAAAGTGAAGAGGAAATAATTCTATGAACCAGCATAAAACATCAGATCTGATGTCAGATAAAGGCATGGCAAGGAAAGGAAACTACAGATAAGTATCTTTAATGAAAAAAACATGTAAAAATACTGAACTAAAGTTTAAAAATCCAATAATCTATTGGACAAAATAATATATCATGAGTAGTGGGATTTATCCCAAGAATGCAAAGTTGGCATAACCTAAAAAATTCAATCAGTGTAACTCACTGTACTAACAGACTAAAGAGGAAAAACCATGATCATCTAAATAAGGGGAGAATAGATATTTGACAAAATTACTGATCAATTCCTGATAAAATATCTCAGCAAACTGACAGCTAAAATCAGACCAAATGGTAAAAGACCAAATACTGTCCCCTTAAAATCAGGAATACTAGCCGGACGTGATGGCGCACGCTTGTAATCCTAGTACTTGGGAGGCCGAGACAGGAGGATTGTAGGTGTGCGGCCAGCTTCAGCAACTTAGTGAGGCCCTCTGCAACTTAGTGAGACCCTGTTTCAAAATAAAGAATAAAAAACAGGGCTGGGTCTATAGCTCCGAGGTAGAATACCCTGGGTTCAATCCCCAGTACCACAAAACAAAACAAAACAAAACAAATAAAATCAGGAATACCACCTATATTCAACATTGTACTGGAGGTTCTTGATTATTCAATCAGGTTGCAATGGTGGACTGGGGAGAACAGAGCATCGTGCGGTGGGTCAACACTACGCAGAGAGAAAATGGGAAACAGGGACTGCAGATAATTAAGGAGAGTGGAAGGGGATGGGGGAGGAAAATGGAGAGGGGAAAATGAAGAACTGATGAATGAAACAGTTCAAGTTATGCTATATCTGTGTATTAAAGCATCACTATCAATCTTACTATTATGTATGGGTAGGGATGGGTAGCAGGGTGACCTGAAGAGAAACACACCAAGACTTGTGTGAATGTTTATATGATTTTGAACCTCACTATGATGTATAATTACAATGCACCAATAAAAGTATATATATGTATAAGGTGTTTACATTTCTAAAACAATTTTATGGTTTAAAAATATATACTAAATATATTTATTAATTTACCTGTTTTGAGGGATTGAATTTAGATGTAATAGTTCAAGTAGGGTATACCAAGAAGAAAAGAGTTTAAAGATTACCAAATGCTTCATCGGGGTTTCTCAAGGACCTTTGGGAAGGGCACCTGCCAAACAACAGGTCTTCATCTGGACAAGCAGGATGGGAACTCAGAGTATTTGTTAATTGGGTATTAAAGAAAAGGTAAACCCCATAACGAAATTTAACACATCTAGGTAACATTTGTATACAGCAACTTAACTGTTCTTACTTCTGAATAAATTCTTCAAGATCAGAGATACTGTCTTTGTTTTTATTTCCCCCACTAAAATGAGCCTAGAACCTCAATCATAGCAAATACTCACTAAGTAGTTTTTGAATTCAGGAATATATAAGTAGCAATATGAACTCTTGACAGGAATATTATTAAATTTCCTTTAAATGATCAGTGACCTTATTTAGAGTGTTTTTAGTTGGGGTGACCTCCATGCTGCTCCACTGGGTATACCACAAAATATTTTCATTACCTCGGGCATTGAAAGTTATTGACAAAATATTTATGGCCAAGGGCATCTCTGGTACATAATTGGCTTCTGAAGGTTGATCTCAGAAGACCAGTTTCAACACACTCGGGGTACTAAATAAGAAATCAAGAGCAAGAGAAATAATTTTCTTTAATTAGGGAGACTTTCACTGGGAAGAATGCTGCACTGAGGCATGACATTGCCAGTTTTATGCATGTACAGTAGTCCCCTCTGGTCCATGAAGGATAAGTTCCAAGACTCCAGGTGGAAGCCTGAAACCATGGAGAGTAATGACTCCTATATATCCTTTTCTATAAACATCACTATAGTTTAGATCTTGAATGTTCCTCAAAGCTCCATATGTTAAAGGCGTGGTCCTCATGGTGGAGCTATTGGGAGGTGGTAGAATCTATAAGAGGTGGAGCTTAGTAAGAGGTTTTTAGGTCACATGCTCAAAGGGGATTGTGGAACTTTGGCCCCTTCCTCTTCCTCTTTTGCTTCCTGGCCATGATGGGAAGAGTTTTGCTCCACTATGTACTCCTGGCATGATGTGCTGCCTTGCCACAACCCAAAGCCATGGGGCCAATGGACCATGGACTGAAACCTCCAAAACTGTGAGCTAAAATTAGCCTTTTCTCTTTACAAGTTAATTATCTCAGGCATTTCACTATAGTGACAGGAAGCTGAATAAAACAGATATATACCTATGATAAAGTTTAATTTACAAATTAGAGATTAACAACATCAATAATAAAATAGAAAGCAATCATAACAATAGAATGTAATAAAAGTTATGTGAATACAGTTTTTCTCTCTCTCCCTTTCTCTCAATATCTTATTGTACTGTACTTCCCCTTCTTTGATAATGCGAGATGATAGACCTGTGTGATGAGATGCAGTGAGGTGAATGACATAGACATTATGCCATAGCATTAGGTTACTACATAAGGGTTGCTTGAACATAAGCAGTACAATACCATGACAGTCTGACAACTAAGATGGTTACTAAGTGACTCATGGCCAGGTAGTGTATATAGTATGGATAAGCTGAACAGGGATGATTGTCATCCCAGGTGGTACGGAATAGTATGGCATGAGATTTCATCATGCTAATCTGAACAGTGTACAATTTAAAATTTATGAAGTATTTATTTCTAGAATTTTCCATTTAATATTTTCAGACCACATTGACTGTAGGTAGCTGAAATTGTGGAACTCAAAACCATGGATAAAAGAGTTGGGGAGCTACTGTATTTCCAGTTCCAAGAACAGACCTAGAGTAGGGACCCAAGAAATATCAATATCAACATAAATATAAATATAAATATAAATATGAATATGAATATGAATATAAATATAAAGTTTGGTACTGGGGATTGAAGCAGGGGTGTTCTGCCTCCAAGATATACTCCCAGCCCTTTTTATTATTTTATTTTATTTTTTGTGGCATGGGGGATGGAACCCAGGGGCATTCTACCTCCAAGCTACACCTCCAGCCCTATTTTATTTTTTTTATTTTGAGACAGTGTCTCACTAAGTTGCGGAGGGCCTCACTAAGTAGCTGAGGCTGGCGTTGAACCTGTGGTCCTCCTGTCTCAGCCTCCCAAGTACTGGGATTACAAGTGTGTGCCACCATGCCTGGCTTTTTATTTTTTTTGAAATAGGGTCATGCTAAGTTGCTGAGGGTCTCACTAAGTTGCTGAGGCTGGCTTCACACCTGATACCCAGGTTGCTGTGACCCCTCAGCCTCCAAAGTACTTGGATTACAGGTGTGTCACTGTACCTGGCGCGCGCGCGCGCGCACACACACACACACACACACACACACACACACATAATGAATGAGTGACTGAGTGACTATCCTCCAAGTTAACAGAATGAAGATTTGTTGACTTTCAGCTTTTTATCCAACACTTTTCTTCCCATTGCTCCACATGTATGTCACAAGATAAATCCTCCTGCTGCAAAAATTTTCAAAGCTGACCCTTGATATGAAGGAATGCGAGTGGGAACAGGAACAGGAAATTTTGTTAAAATATAATTGAGGGATCTTAAGATTACTGTTGGAAATTATTCCAAAAGCAATACGTATTTATTATAAGAGTTCAAACATAATAAAACTACATAAAGTAAGAGATGAAAGACCATGATGTTTTCAAGTTCTCTTTCAACATTATTGCAAAAGTAATACACGTTGGTAAGAATTTAGATGTCATGGAACAACATTAAGTAATAGGTGAAAGGCTCCTGCCTCCCTTTAAAAATCTGTTCCCTTGAGAAATAGCTGTGACTGGCCTGGAATATAATGTAGACTTTCTAAGTGTGGACTGAATGCATTGTTTTAAGGGCTGGTTATTAATCTATTAGATAAATGGTCTATAACTTAAACTATTCCTATTGATGGGCTTTTGGATAGCTTCTTTTTTTCCCATTGCTAGCTGTGCTCCAATGAAACATTCTTATACATACATATTTTTATAGTTTTGTGTACTGTAGGATAAAATTTCAATGTAGAATTGTTGGTTTCTTTAGAAACAAGGCAAGGGGAAGCTCTTAAAGCAAAAGGCAGGTGGCTTCCACATTCTGACCATTTTGCAGAAGTTCTTCCTAGTAGCTATAGCAAGGAAGGAGACAACTGTTCATGTGATTCACTCTCCTGAGGGAGAGCTCTTTGGGCAGGACTAGTGGAATGGACCACGGAGAGAAGCAGCTCGGGAGAGCAATCTGCTGTCAGGAGCAGACCTGGCTGCTTTCCTATCTTTCTGGAACATCAGTTAACAGTTTTCTGGGAAGAGCCTGAGTCAAATGCTGAAGTGCCAGAGATTTCTGTTATCCACCAGTCTTGTAACGTATATACATAGTTGAAAGACTTAGGAACCACACAGGCTTTTACACATAAATAGAAGTTCTGGGAAGTGTGGAGGTAAGAAAACAAAGATAAAAGTTAGGCAAAAAATGGAGCCTAAGCTGGTCACTTGACTGACGAATAGCAAAAATAAGAATGGAGAGGTTTAACCATGGTCAGGTTCTGTGCCATGTACTTCTTGTACATGAAAATATTTAACTCTCACTGGGCATGGTGGCGCATGCCTGTAATCCCAGTCCTTGAGAAGTTGAAACAGGAGGATTACAGGCTTGTGGCCAGCCTCAGGAATTTAGTGAGACCATTGGCAACTTAGCGAGACTCTGTTTCAACTTAGCGAGACTCTGTTTCAAAATAAAAAAGAGAAAGGACAAGGAGTGTAGGTTGGGGGTAGAAGGGCCCCTGGGTTCCATCCCCAGTAACCGCCCTCCCCCCAAAAAAAAGGAAAAAGAAAAGAAAATGTTTAACTTTCACACCTCCAGCAGGAATTATCATTATGCCCATGTTACTCATGAGGAACCAGAGGAACAGAAAAGTCAAGTAGTTTGCCATGGTCACACAGCTAGGAAATGGTGAATCTAGGACTCAAATCCAGACCTGGCACACAAAAGATCTCTGTTAGTTCTGAATGAGATGTGGAGACTTTTGGATTAGGGGGTCAGTTTAGAACAGGGATTTTCAATGTGAGAAGTGTGGAGTACACTACAGCAATCTGGCAAGAGCAGGAAGCCCAAGATCCTTTCCCAGCATTCACAGATCAAGAACAGGTGTCCATGTCTTACCTGTCCAGATTATTGAAGTCTGAAAAGTATCCTATGACCTCTACATTACTGATCAGGAGCCAGGAACTGAGGGAGCTGTGCAGAGATAGGGGTTATATTTCCAGCAATATAAAGAAGGTTTCCCCTTAGCTGACCTTGTCTCTGATGCCCTACTCACCCAGAATCTGAGGGCATACTCTCTGAAGGGCACATGACCAGACCGCCACCATCTCTGGGCAATCCCTATGTGAAGCCACAGAAAGACTCATTGCTTTTTGATATGTTTCAGCCCCCATTGTTAATTTATTGTCCTTCTGCCTCTTCCTCCTCCTCCTCCACCTTCCTTACCCCTCCTCCTCCTCCTCCTTCTCCTCCCCCCCCCTTTTTTGGTACTGGGGATTGAACCCAGGGGCATTCTACCTCTGAGCTACACTTCCAGCCCTTTTTAATTTTGAAACAGGGTCTCGCTAAGTTGCTGAGGGCCTTGCTAAGTTGCTGAGGCTGGTCTCAAACCTGTGATCCTTCTGTGTCAGCTTCCCTAGTACTGGAACTACCGGCATGTAGCACCATGCCTGGCTAATGTCATGACTATCTCAAATTATTCTGAGATATTTACTAAATGCTTATAATTCCCAAAGTGGAGACAACCACAGAAGAATGAATCTCTGCTTTCACAGTACAGTAGAATGCACACCTCCTAAGTTTTTTTTTTCCTGTCTTGGAGATACCTGTGATGGGATTGGAAGAGTCACTATATTTAATGCCATTGAAGGCAAAATATACAGTGTGTGATCACAGCAGGCATTGCTTAATTGCTGCTTTGCTAATTTAGAAGCAAGAAGAATGGTAACATAAATTATTTTAATGTGATGATTTATTCATTTCATTTCACAAAGATTCATTGGGTGAGACCCAAGTTCTTTGCTAAATGTTGCAGATACAGAAATAAGACTTAATGCCCTAAATTTCACACAAAAGATATGGCAAGACTGTGAATAAGCTGGCAAGGTAATTTGGCAATCCACAGGATCGAGTTATGCTTTTAGTTTCAGAATCCTGTGAACTGTATTTGCAAGAGATAAGAATTTCTTTTTTGCAATCACAAAAGTCCCTACTTTCAATCCAAGTCATAAGCTCCAAGTTTAGTCAATTAAGATTGTCTTTCCCTTTCTTTAAGCTGTCCAGTCCATCAAGAAAAAATCCCATCATTCTCAAATTTCTCATGTCCTTCAAACCATTTTATGGTGGCAGTAATTCAGTTTCCCCAAAGCCTCACCTTCAACGGTCAATGCCTGATGTCCACACCTAATACTTCAATGAGCAGCTCCTCCATCAGCTGCCACAGGCTGCCAGCTATCCATTTCTGATTAGTGATGGGATTTGTAATTGTCTTCAACAACTAAGACAGATAACTAGCCTCAGATATTTAGTAGCTCCTAGAGCTCCTGAGAAGACTAGAGAATAAGATTTAGCAAATGGATAGGGATAGAGGCTGGACAGCTTAGATAAGCAGAATCTGTTTCTAATGCTAAATAGAACTCAACCCTCTCTGATCCTGGCTACTGTCTTCACAGGTATATACCCTAAACTCCCCCTGCTTCTTCATATCATGTAGACTCAAAATCTCAGGCAGGAGCAGCTAACTGGATCAATCCAGTTATAGTACCCAAGTCTTAGTCTCCAGGGAGCCAAGAGAACAAGTGAATGGACTCTCACCAGGATTCATACAATAAGAATTTCCATATCATAGAAGGGAGTTAATATACAGCGCCTCCCCCATAGACAAATGTCCTCTATAGTTAAGATAGGAAGTAACATCATCCATGTGTGTCTTAGAAAGCAGCTTAGATGATGGATTCTAATAATGTGAAAAGATGTGGGGACTGATTGGAAGTCTCTTTTGAACCCAGTAAGATCTACAGCTTGATGATGTATTGGATGTGGGGAGAGGGATGGAGGGAAAGAGAGACAGAGGGAGATAGAGATAGAAATAAATAGATAGATAGAGATAGAGATAGAGATAGAGATAGAGATAGAGATAGATAGAGAGAGAGAGGTAATTTCAGGAATCCAGAACTACTGTTAGGTTTCTGGTTCTGCTGTTGATTCTCATAAAAGCACCATACGGAGGGTAAGGCATGTTATTGTCCCACTTTATCTTGTCCTCTAGTCAGTGGGAGGAGTAGGGCTGGATCCCTGGTCTCTTAAGTCTAGGACAGGCAGTATGGTAAAAGAGAGTCGGGACATTGTCTTCTTGAGTTCAACTCCTAGTTGACTACTCAGCTGTATGATTTGGAATGTGGGACTTAACCACTCCATTTTAAGTCTCCTTATCTGTAAAACAGGGGTAATAATATTTATCTTAAAGGGAGGTTGTCAGGTTGAATGAATGCATATATGTAAAGCACTTAGAATGAAGCCCAGCACTATTAAGTGCTTAAAACGTCTTACTATTGTTAGCTATTATCATGCCAATGAGTCCAGTGAGTTTGAGCTCTTCTACACCCCTGTGAAAAGACTGGTCTAAGAAAACATAGTGATCTTTAGCAGTTAGGGTTTACTAGTCATGTTTTCCACAGTGAAGAAATATAAACCAGTATAAGTACAGTTATTTACAGCCACTCACAACAGGTGAGACAGTATAACATTTAGTTGAAGACGATGCTCTGGGGCCAGAAATCAAGAATGTTGGCCAGGAATCAAGAAAATTATTTCTGTGTATCTGACTGAGACCATGTCCTCTGCATATTTTGATTTTTACTTTCAGAAACTGCCAAATCACAAGTACTTCTACCAGAGGTATGACACAGCATAATGAAACCTTGGCTCTGGCATGGGCGAGACAAACAGGTTTCTTATATAACAAGAGCTTTGGCACTCCACCCAGGGCTTGGTTCCTGGCCAACCCTTTACCCCCAGAAAAAAGGCTTCAAGATATTTGGATCGTTGGATGTGATCCAAGTGTAGGCCATGGGACAATGCACAGACCAGTGCAGTGGGAGGTCACCTCTGTTCTGACTTGGAGAGACCTTGAAAGATATGGGGATGGATCCAAGCAAGAGGCAAATGCTTAGAGACCCCTGGTGTTTACAATCCCATCAGAGCATGCTTGGGGGAGTCCTGAGTCCAGACCCATCTGGATCCAGTGGAATCTACAGAAGTCACGAATCTTTGAGAATTTCTTGAATGGTCTTCAGTTCTATATCAGGTCATAAAGGATGAGGCTTCCCCACGAACCTTTCTCACAACTAAGAGACGCTGCACCTAGTACTTTTACCCACTACCAACAGTTGTGTGTAACAGAGCAGGTCTAAATTTCCTGAAGGAAAGAACCCAGAGCCAAAAAAAAGATCAGCTTTCCAGCTGGAGAAGAAATATCCTACTGCACCAGACTAATACAAAACCAAGCTAAACATTTACCAAAGCTTTGCATTCCATTCGTTTTTCAGTCTGAACTGCAGGAAAAATCATAGGACACTCATATCCCTTCCAGGGTTGGGATGGGAAAGGTTAATCAGCTCTGTAACATCTAGGATCTTTCTATGTTTCTGAGTCCTCTTGCTGAGACTGGACAACTGACTCCTGCTTCTAGTGTATAATCTAAAATTCTGTGTGTTTTTTATCAGGATAATGCTGAGCCGGGCGTGATGGTGCACGCTTGTAATCCCAGTACTTGGGAGGCTGAGACTGGAGGACCCGGGTTCGCGGCCAGCCTCAGCTACTTAGGGAGGTCCTCCGCAACTTAGTGAGACCCTGTTTCAAAATAAAGAATAAAAAATAGGGCTGAGGGTGTAGCTCAGAGGTAGAATGCCCCTGGGTTCAATCCCCAGTACTACAAAAAAAAAAAAAAAAAGAAAAAAAAAAAGAAAAAGGAAGACCGAATTTAAGACCTATCAAGAAGCAAATAAAAGCTCCATTTTACATGGTTTGCTTTTGCAATTTTAGGGTGGGGGAGTCTGGTTGAACTGGTAGAGTTCTATCTTAGTAGTGAGAGTTGTTGTTATTCATGTCAGGGGTGCATGTAGCCCATTTGTGGGGAAAAGAGGCAATCAAGGGCTTGCTTTTTAACACTACAGATAGGATTGCTTCCTTAATCCCGTCCAAGCAGCCTCTTGGTAGGGACCAGTTTGGGCTGCTGTTCCTGTGCTTTGAGACCAGGATCTAAGGATAACTCGGGTTATTATGACCATGATTCTCACAGAGGACCCTGAGATTTCTGCGCTCTGAGCAATGTCAAGTGCCAATCTGGACTTAGAAAAATGGTCAAGGGGCTCCTGTTGAGCTGTGTCCTCTGGGCTGTAGGGGGCTCTGCCAGGCTCCACCACCTATACCTGGGAAGGGACACCCATGCCCTGCTCTGGATGCAGACCCTAGGAGCTGGTGGGTTGAACTGGCTCTGGGAGTTCTGGAAGTTCCCAAGCTTTGTAGCTCAAGCCAACAGAGCCCAGGGGCACAAACAGAGCCCAAGAGAGGGGAACACCCCCACTGAATCCCATTCGCTTTGCTGCCCAGGTGCTAGTGGGCATCTATTTTGGCCTTGTGGCTCTGATTAGCCTTCTTTCCATGGCCAGCTTCTACATTGTGGGCTTCCCATTGGTGGTTGGCTTAGGGGTCTTGCTGGTGGCTGCTGTTGGCAACCAGACTTCAGATTTTAAGAACACTCTGAGAGTGGCATTTCTTATTTCCCCTATCTTCTATGGCCGCCCCATAGCCATCCTGCTCATCAGAGGATGGGTAGGACTGGGGGAGGTGGAACTGTGTGGTGGATGATGGAAGCAAGCACACGGGGTGGGGTGGAGCAAAAGCATGGTGGAGGAGGTGGAGGAGACGGCATTGCTATGAGTGGTACTGCTGCCTCTCCTCTGGCACTGCCTAGTTGCAACCTCTCAAGCTGGACCTTGCCACATGTTTCTGTCCTATTTTCCTGTCCTAGCACGAGAACCTAGTGTGGTGGTGAGGTGTGGGTGAGGGGAAGCATCCCACGGTCCTCTGTCTAATGTTCAGTTTGTTAGTGAGCTGAGGAGCCAGGGCTGGGGTCTTCGCACGTGCTCATCCACTTTCCCCTAGTAAGTGAGACAGGAAGGGTATAGTGGGCTGGAGTTGGAAATCTCTCTTCCCCTAGGCCAGTTGGGCTCTAGCAAAAGCCCAGTTGGTTAGGTTCTGGAAGACGGCAGGCCTTCTGAAGAAGCATTGAATGCTCTGACACATTTCAGAATGGCAACCCTCTCCCTGAAGCGCAAAGGGATTTGGCTCCTGTCTTCACTGTGAGAACCTGGTAGTGTTCCTTGAAGTAACACTTCCAGAAGTGTGAGGACTTCCAGAAGACTGGCACCCCTGTAGCTCTTGGCTCTCAAATATGTCCATACTGAGCCTCCAGAAATGCATCTCTTATGGTGCAGTACTGGTCCTAGTTCCCAAAGAGGTTTCTGCTCCAGTAAGATGTGATTCCCTGTATCCACCTGTCTTCCTCTCTCTAACCTTGAGAGCAGTGACTGCTTTGTGACTGCAGTTCTCTGATGCATCTCAGAAGAGTTGTTGATTTTTGGTTTGATAAACTTTTTTTTTGTGGTACTAAGGATTGAACCCAAGGGCATTCTACCTCTGAGCTATACCCCCAGCCCTTTTTATTTTTTGTTTTGAAACAGGGTCTCCCTAGGTTGCTGAGAGTCTTGCTAAATTGCTGAGGCTGGTCTTGAACCTGCAATCTTCCTGTCTCAGCTTCTCAACTACTGGGACAGGCATGCATCACCACGCCCGGCTTGTTCGGCTTTTTTGTTGTTGCTGCACGTGCTGAAAATGATTTCCAAATTCCCTGTATGCTGGGTTGGACCACACATTTTGAAAGCAGCATTTTCCCACACAGCAATACGTGACTTCTGAGAATGTCAGTAGTGTTCAACATCAGAAGGGTCCTGTGTTCAAGTAGCTTTGAGAAATTCCAGGATTCTTTTCAGCAGGTAATTTTTGTGCCTCTATGATACTAATATGTATTTACTTTGACTTTTTGGGACTATAGATTGCGTTGTTGCTTTGGTTGACTTGACTATAGAATCCTTTTAGGAGAGAGTATTTCATAAAACTGTCTTCCTCAGAATCTGAGAAATGCTGCATTATAGTCTTTTAAAATAGCTTCTCTTTGCCTGTGATTACCCCACCTTTGTGGGCACAGTTGACATTATTGGTCCTCTTTATGTTCATTCATCCCACAGATACTTATTAATTCTCTGCCAGCTGTGAGGCCGTGTGAGAGCTCTGGTGGGGGGATACAAAGTGTTTGGAACATGGTGCCTTTTAGAGTTTAGAGTCTCGGTTGGAAAGGTAAGAAAGAAAGAGACAGAAATAAGTCTAATTCTAGAGACAGTGAAGAAAGTCTCCACCAACATTTTTGCTACTTTACAAAAGACAAATCAAATGAAATCTAGAGAACCAAAACTGAAACCAAAACATTTTTTCATGAACGCTGTTCACTTCCCACATTTCATTGAGGAACTAAATTGGCCTTAAGAGTGAAAAAGTCTTGTGGGTCAGGTTTCTGGACAGAACATGAGTGTGTACAGTACTGCCTATCTCATTTGCTAATTTGTGCCCATTGCCACATCTCCTCACTGTGGTTCCAGGAGTCTCTGAGGGCAGCATCTGCAGACAGAAAGCAAAGAGCTGGGCGGACTCGCTCCAAATGTGTATTCTCAGTCAGTGTTAGGGCCTTGTTGAGGACAAGGGCCCACGTACATAATGCTTCAGAGCACCTGGATCCAGTGATGTAGAGTGCTTTATGTAAGTGTGGAAAGAGCGCTGGGTGATAAGAACCCTGGAGCCGATACTCCAGTCTCCTGAGTGTACTCAGCACCCTTTGGAAAAAGCCAGCCCTTTGAACAAGAGGAAACGTGTAACAATTCAAGACTGAAAAGGATCTCAGAGTCAGGTGCTATTTCAGGGGAGATCTGGCATGGAGGAAGAGGATCCAGAATATTATCAAAACAAATAAAACCCTTCACCATCTGGGGAGGCACAGCTAATGCTCAGCAGCTCTCAGCTTCCTACCTAATGGAACCAGTTCTCAGAATCTTTCTACTTTTTGGTGGTGAGGAAACCATATTGTGCCCTATTCATTCTCCTCCAAAATTGTATTTATCTCAATCTTGGGAAAATAAAATTTCAATCAAGCATCACTTATAACAAGTACATGTATCACGATGTATTTTATAGAATAAAGTTAAAATGCCACAGTATTGTTTGTTAGATCCTCAAGGAAGCACAATTCAGACAATTGTGTGCTCTTTATGCTATACTTATATTTCTCCCAGAAACATATTCTATAGATGTACTTAAAAGCAAATGTTGATTGTCATTTCATTTTATCTATGACCTCCTTTGTGCTGGCTTTGGTAGCAACTTTCAGGTGAAATCAAGAAGTGTTTCTGAGGTAACTTGAAAGCAGATAACCCCACACAGAGGCCGTACTCTGCACTGCTCTGTGGTGGGTGTTCTGGCACTACTGGAAGTGAATTTGGAAAAATCTGGGTGTGGTAGGTTCTGTCTGTTATCTACCCAGGAATCATTCTCCAGCTGCTGCTGCTGCTTCTTGTTCTTCTTGTTCTTGTTTTTCTGCTTCTGCTTCTGCGTCTGCTTCTTCTGCTTCTGCTTCTTGTTATTATTATTATTTTGGTGTTGGGGAATGAACCAAAGGGCATTCTACCCTGAGCTATACTCCCAGCCCTATTTTATTTTTTGAGACAGGGGTCTTGCTAAATAGCTGAAGGACTAAGTTGCGGAGGCTGGCCTTGAACCTGCAATCCTCCTGTCTCCGCCTCCCAAATACTGGGATTACAGACTTATCTATGCCACCACATTCAGCCTAGTCTCAATTTTGAAAAACTCAAATTGAGGCGTCAAAAGCAAAAGGCCAGTGTTATGCACCATTTCTCTTAGGCTTCATTAACCCATGAAAATGCAGAGTGTGCAAAAGATCTGGAAGACTAGATGGAGTTGCCACAGCACCTGTGGAAAACACCTGTGTGAGCCTTAGCAAGGAGGCAAAAAGATGAGGAAGTAAGGTTTTCATTACTGTGGAATGAAATCATCTAGTCATGATGACCCAGTGTGAGTGCACCTTTCATTTATGAGTGAGTAAAGGCAATCTTTGCACAACAGCTCTTCATGGCAGGACTGTCTGGCTCCAGCTTGCTGCCCTCAGTGACTTGTCACATGCTATAGGCCTCTTGGACATGCACCAACAACTGGCTTGTGTCTGAGACATGCACTGCCATCACCTCCTTTGACACCTCCTAGAGTGACGAAAACCCTCCACACTTAGAACTGAGCACATTTCAATTCATTTGTAACAAGAAAAATGTGTTGTCTGTGTACTCTGAACCAAATACTGACCTATTTCTTGGGATGAAAAAAGATACATTTAAAATCTGATTGACAATATCAACTTCCTAATAATTAGGAAAAAGGAGGCTAAAATGGAAGATTAAGCACTTATCAGAGCCCCCCTAGAAGGTCATTTGGGTATGCTAGAGAACCTGGTTGATTTCTCTTAGAAGCTCCTGAGAAAGAAACACGTGGCCTCTGACATCCAGGAGCTGGCCTGACACTCCCAGCTGCTGGGCCATGGTGTTCCTCTGTTGAACAGTTTCATATATCACCATGACACAAGACCGCTCTGTGACCATGATGGATCAAGAGAGAGCAAGACTGTTTCATAATCATATCAGAACAGAAATAAGATATGGACTTGTCCAAGCCACAGAATACCAAGCATCACCTTCTCCTGGCTAGTAAGAGAGACTGCTGCTTCACCAATTACAGCATTAGCCTTGCCTCAGCCTGCTCTCCCTTTAGATCAGTGTTAGGAAGATGCCATATTAATATCTGAGGGTTGTTGTAACAAATTATCATAAACTTTGTGGGTGGCTTAAAACAACAGGCATTTATTCTTTTACAGTTCTGGATGCCAGAAGTCTAAAACTAAGGTGCTAGCAGGAGGCTTTGAGGGAGAATCTGGGCCATACCTCTCTTCTAACTCCTGGTAGCTGCTGCCAATCCTTAGCTTTCTTTAGCATATAGACATGCCACTCTGGTCTTGGCCTCCATCTTCACATCACCTTCTCCTCTGTTTCTCCCTTTTGTCTCTGTGTCTTATAAGGGTACTTATCAATAGATTTAGGGCTCACCTGCTTAACTCAGGATGAACTTACCATGAGATCATTTATTTCTATCAACAAAGACACTCTCCACATTCACAGGTACTAGGAGTTAGGTCTTGTACATATCTTTTTGAAAGTCACAATTCAATCCAGTAAGAGAACTAATCACAGAGTTATCCCAGCTTCCTGACAACCTTCAATGCAGAGCAGAACCTCATGTCCTTAAACCCACTCCGAAATACTTAACACAAACCTCAATCCTACAATAAATCTTTCCTAATACCTGAGATGGCCCACCATAAGGTGCATTCTCCATCAGTTCAGGGAGTAACAAACCCAACTTGTTCAACTAAAGGGCTGTTCCTGGTGATCTTTGACTGGGGGCATTGACACTCTGTAGTAATTAACATTTTTTATATTTTATTGGTGCATTCTAGTCTCACATCATAATGTAGTTTATAGTGATAGTGACATACATGCACACAGCACTTGGTGGGCTTTCCTCCAGGTCCTCCTCACTCCTCCCTTCCCCATACAGGATATTCCTTGTGTGTGTGTGTGTGTGTGTGTGTGTGTGTGTGTGTACACATACATATATAAAGAGATTTATTGTAAGGAATTGGTTCACCTGATTCTGGAGTCTGGCAAGTCCCAACATCTGAAGTTTGAGTTGGCAAGTTGGAGACAAGGAGAGTCATACTTTAGTTTCATTCTGGGTATGAATGCTTGAGAATCAGGAGAGCTGATGGTCTAGTTCAAGTCTGAAGCCTAGCAGGTTTGAGTCTGAGAGAGAGGAGGTTTTGAGTCTGAAGGTCAGAAAAAAAGCTGATGTCCCATGTAGAACACAGGCAGAGGGCATAAGTTCTCCCTTAACCAGCCTTTTTATTCTAGTCAGGCCTTTAATTACCAGTCAAGGCCCATCTGTATTAGGAAGGGCAATTTGCTTTACTCAGTTCAGTAATTTAAACGTTTTTTTAAAAACATTGTTAATTCAAGTATTTATTAAAATGCTGAGCACTTAAACACTATATGAACCATACCAAATAATACTCATTTACTTTTGTGAAGTATGTTAATGAGAACCTAGGAGTTTCTATGTAAGGCTGAGCATTTTCAACATTCCTGGCCTAGATGAGAAAAGATTGCGTTCTCTTCCTGGTGACTCAGGAAATACAATACGCTTGAGTTACAACTGCTGGTGTGTAGAGACAAGGCTAGCACCCATGACTAGCTGGGTTCTAGAATAAAGCAAGCAGCACCCCCGTGCCCTCTGGGATCCAACCAAGTTTGATCTAGAGTGAAACTATACTCAGGGTATTGAGAGGACTACACCAAGGGACTCACCATGGCTGGAGGACTGAAGGGAAAGCAGCATGCAGATAGTGCTTTGACCTTAAAGAAGATGTGACATGAGGCATAATCTCATCCAAAACACCTTCACAGACCCAGGTGCCGGGGCACAGGCCTATAATCCCAGTATTGGGAGGCTGAGATGGGAGGATCACAGGTTCAAGGACAGCCTCAGAAATGTAGTGAGACTCTCAGCAATCTAGGGAGACCCTATTTCAAAAATTAAAAAAAAAGGTCTGGGGGTGTAGCTTGGAGGTAGAATGCCCCTGGGTTCAAGCTCCAGTATCACAAAAGTAAATAAATAAATGAATAAGGAGGGCTGGGGGTGTAGCTCAGAGGTAGAATGCCCCTGGGTTCAATCTCTAGTACCAAAAACCAAAAACAAACAAAAAACCACCCTCACAAAAACACCCAGAATACTGTTTGACTAAATATCTGTATCCCATGGCTCAAATTGTCATGTAAAATGAACTGTCACAGCATTTTCCCCCCAAGATCCCACAGTTGGTAGTCAGTGGCAACAAAATTCAAACCATGGGCTGTCTCATGCTCAGGTCTGTGATCTTGATCACTCTGCCACAATACTCTTCAACCGTCTCCCTTTTTACAGGAGACATCTGGATAAAGGTAGATTCTATGCTACTTCTCATCTGTCTTAGAGTTTGAACCACTCAGTTTGGAACTGGATTATACATTGTCTCGTGTTTTTGCTGTTGTTTTATATGTGCTTTCTTTTCACCTCTCTTATTCGATTGTAAGGAATTTGGGAACCAAGGACTATGTCTTCTGCTATAATAGCCAGCATGATTAAATGCTTACTATAGGCCCCACACTTGACAGACATTTATCCATTTAATTCTCACAACAATACCATGAGTGGACTGCCTCTATTATCCCCCATTTTACACAGGAGGAGACTACAAGTCAGATACTCGTCAGCCTGTACCACTGGCAGTGGCAGAGCTGGGATGTGAACCCAGGCACTCTGGCTTCAGAGCCAGTGCTCTTAACCACCATGTTCTTTTTTTTTTTTGCGGTACTGGGGATTGAACGCAGAGGCGTTCTACCTCCGCGCTACACCCCCGGCCCTATTTTTTATGCTTTATTTTGAAACCGTGTTTCACGAGGTTGCAGAGGGCCTCACTAAGTAGAGAGAGAGAGAGAGAGAGAGAGACAGAGCGAGAGAGAGAGAGACAGAGCGAGAGCTGAGGCTGGCCGCGAACCCGGATCCTCCGGTCTCCGCCTCCCAAAGTACTGGGATTACAAGCGTGCGCCACCACGCCCGGCACCATGTTCTTAATGCCAATACGATATGCTTCTTGTATTCCCCCCTCCCCCAGTCAGCCCTCATTCTGAACCCGTCTCTGTGGGCAGCACATGTGGGTGCCCAGGGGCTCTCTTTGAGCTGTTGGTTTCAGGGATCGAGAGTTCCTTGGGAGGCCACATGGTTTGGGGTTGGCTGACCGATGTGTGTGTGCGTTGGAGTCCCTTTCTGCAGGGTGCACCTAGCTTGTGGTCAGACCGGTGCTGCCTTCTGAGCCTTCATTGCTCAGATTCCTCTTTCTCCACTTGCCTGAGCTGGAGGGCGCACCTCCTGGAAGTCTCATCCACAGTCTCCAGGCCCTCCCTTTGCACTGGCCCTCAGGCTGTCCTTACTTGCCTGAGTCTCGGTGCGAAGGCTGGGCTTTGAAAATGCAATGTCACCTTACTAAGCACTGGCTGGCTACTGCTAATAGGTGACGCTGCCCCACCAGAGCTGTACAAACAGGTTCTTTGCATTAGGGGAGGTCTGCAGGTTTATCCTCAGGCTGGGCACAGTGCCTGGGAGTAGGTCGCTAAGCTTGGGCACACCTTGTCCTTTCTCTGGGGCTGCTGGGACACATGCTAACTTAGCAACAGGGAGTCAGAGCAGAGGTACCCATTCTCCAATGCCCAGCACACGTACCTGAAGGAGCAGACAATGTTTAAATGTCCCTAAAGCAAGTTACTCCATCCAGAAAGCTATCTGGATATAGTCTGATTCAGAACAGGAGGACAGTTTTCAGCTTGGGAAGGTACTTTGGGGCTCCTCAATATTCAGATGTCCTGTCATAGCACCTTTATTGAGTCATCACCTTCTTTTTCAAAGGCCGGACTGTGAGCTCTTCCAGGGAAGAACCTTATTTTATGGCTTTCAACACTCAGTACAGGGCCTGGAATGCAGGACTCTTTAGGAACTGCTTTCTGAATGACAAAGCCTGTGAGACTTCCTCTTGATTTTCCATCATATCACCTTGGTATGTGGGAAGAATAACTGAAAAGAACTCAGGAGGCTCATTGCTATGTCCCAGATTGGAGATTAACCAGCTGTGCAACCTGGGCAATACAAGTTTACTTCTGGACCTCCATTCATTTGTCTGAATGAATGATATGGCGGGATAAGAGAAACTCCAAGGTCCCTTTTGGGCTTAATATCCTAGAATGCTATGAGATGTTTTGCAGAGAGAGAAGGTTATAGGATATGGTTCTGTCTCGTCTGAATTTATGAAGCTAAAAGTAATAAGATGGACATCATAGTCACACTGACCTGGGTCTCATCTGCTCTGGAGTAGCAGCTATAAGGATTGGAAAGTGGGGGCCAAAGGGGGTGATAGTTTTCCAGAGCCCTCAGGGAGATGGCATTGGAATTGGGGTCCCTCCCTACATACCAAGGCCCTGCTGCTACCAGGGTGCCCCAGTGAGAACTCTTTCTGAGAGCTTCCCATGCCTCCCCCACCACTAATTTCTATAACCCTGCTGACAAAACATGACATAGACTGCCCACTTCAGACCATGTGCTCAGAAAAACATCCTGCTTGCAGAGACTCCTGAGGGAAAGGAAAGACATAACTCTTTGATCTTGAACCCTAACAAAAATCTTGTCTTGGAATCTTTGAAATCTTGGAAGAAAACAACAACAAAAGAGACCTGCACTTTGAAAGCTTTTCTTGTTTGATGTATTATACACCAATGGGACAAATATTCTCCTCTGGGGCTTTTTTTTGTTTTTGTTTTTGGTTCTGGGAAGATAGAACAATGGATATTTGGTTATTAAAGGAAAAGCAAATATTCCTGAATGCAAAAATTCAGGTGGTGGTGCAGCTCTGCAATTTGTTTTCTGTAGGAAAATGTTTCAACTTTAAGTACAAAAATTGCTTCCTGTTCTTAGATAATATGTGAATGTTCTTGTTGGAGAGGAGGCTGGTAGCTCCTGGGGGTGCCGTGGGGGCATTGGAGACCCATCTTCCCCAGTAGAGAGATCATCAGGGAGGCCAGATTGGGTAGCTCAAGGCCCATCTGGATGGGTTTGTTTGGAGCTCCACTCTGCAATATTCTAGACTTCCTAATCCAGACTTTGGAAATGGACCGATGCATACTTTATTACCTTCTAGTTCATTGTCTAAAGTAAGACCAACCCTCCCTGAATGGTGAGGACATTTAACTGTTAATCATGCTGGGACATGCCCAATGAGGAGAGAAACAAAGAGGACTTGGGGGACTATTGAGACAGGGCTTGCAGGCAAAGACTCCATGGAGGGGAGGAGAGCTGGAGGCTCTTTCTCTCCCTCTCTCTAGCAGAGGAAATGCAGAGAGTCTAGGTCTGGTGAAGTGGGGTGCAAGCTGGCAGGGTGGTGCCCAGTAGAGGTTGTACATGGATAGGTTTGACTGTGAGCTTCACCACCCCTCATTTCTAGAACCAGTTTTGGCTCTCCTGGATTTGCAATTTCTGTCTTTTATTTTCAAATGTCTATACTTTTTTTTTCTTGGTGTGCTGGGGGTTGAACCCAAGGCCTCACACATGCTAGGCAAGTTCTTTACCACTGAGCTACACCCCCAGCAATGTTATTTTCAAATCTTTATTAAATTCTTGCTACTCTTTAAGGCTTCGGATTAGCAATGCTGTTGGGAGAAATTAAAGGCCAGGGTGATCACACTAGTTCATGTGACAACTCCAGGAAGGATTGGTAGCAATGTGGATAGAGTCTAAGTAGGAGCAGAGAATAAAGGTATGGATGGAAGGAATGTTGGAGGCCCAACTAGGATTTCAGAATAATGAGGCAGCTGTCATGAAATAACTTTGTTCTAGAAGATATGAGATCTTCACATAGGGAGGCCAGGAACTACTGCTAGTGGGGAACAATGACTCAGCAAACAAGTAGGTTATAGCTAGTAAAGTTTCTCCTTTGCCTAGAATGACAACGGACAAAAGTTTTCAGGGCCCTATCTTGGTGGGAAGACAGGGATTCTAAGAGCAGTGAGAAGCATTCAGAAGGTAAGATGGAACAGCAGGGAAGATGATAATGAGTGTGTGGGGAGAGGAACTAAGACATTATTATTGTTGCTACAAGCAGCAAAGCCCAAAGAGAGCATCAGAGACAAGCATCTTGTCATACTGTTGCCACAAGTGGGGTGCAGTCCCTAATGTTTTTCTAGACTTCAGTTTCTCCACAGTGAGTGATTTGCTTACTTAGGATGCTTCTGGTGTCCCCCTCTGTGTTCCTTCCTGAAGCAAATCTACCACCACCATGCAGCAGCTTGACAGTCCTCCTCTCTAGTCTTTGCTTCCTTCTCTGATCTTTCCAGGGACTCTACTTTGAGCTACTCTGATCACAACATCTGATAGTCAAAGTTGGCAAGAGTCTCTGTGGAGCCACATTCTCTGGTCTGGTTACCTAAGTCTGAGTTTGATGTCTTAGAGGAAAAGGAGCTCAAAGAACTTCATGAGGATGACATGTCTCCACAGGCACAGCCATGGGAATGGTGACTTCGCTGCAGATGTCTCTTCCATTGGGACTTTGGGTAGAGCTACAAATGTGCCTGCTAATCTATATATCCCGGGCTTGGTTCCCCCTGTGTCTTCAGTGACGTTGTTGGCCTGGCGCATGAAGCCTCTTAATATATGTGTGTTGGATAAATGAGTTGATGGCATCTGTGAATATTTGTGGGAATCACATTTTCAAAACCAATTGTCAAGTCATGATGCCCACAAAGGGCTCTGGGCTGCGTCCTTTTGTGAGAGGTGCTTTGGGAGGTACATTTAGATGCTGAAATATTGGAATTTGGGGACCATCTTGGTGATTTCTGGAGCCTGTGTAGAATTTTACAAATCAAGAAAATCCTTTAAAAAATAAATGTGTAATCACCACATAGTACTTTAATGTTCTTCCTGTCCATGAACATCTTATTACCATCCCCAAAGCTAGGCCCAGGTAAAACCTGAAGCAGGTAAAAATTATCCTCAGTGTTCTCCTCTTGAATTCTCCTTCCCCAAAAAACTGGTCTTTGCTCTCCCCAGGCTATCCAGGACCCTGTGCTGGTCACTCCACTTTCCCAGTGCTGGCTGAGGCCTTGGACTTTGCTGACATCCTTCCTTGCTTTTTCCCCTCAGTGGATCTGAAAGGCAGACACCTCCTTCTTGTTCAGTTTGTGGTTTCCTTCAAGTGTCTATGGTCCTTGTTTGAAGAAGGAGGAGGAGGAGAGAGAAGTTCCCTCACTCCATCATGCCAATCAGAAGCCCTACAAATGATCTCTGCAGACCTTGGGGCAGTTAAATGTTTTACCCCAGCCAGCAAGCTAAGCATGTGCTCTGACTTAGCATTGAGCCCAAGATTATTTTTTTCTTTGTCTTCCTTATTTAATGGGATGCATGCATATTACTGAGGAAGCCTGGAGCATCTGCTGAAGACAAATACTTGTTTCCTGAGTCTAGTAAGATTGGGCGTCTAACAGTATTCAGGGGCATTTAAGGACTTGACAGGGCCTGAAAATGTTTTTCACTCTGATAAAAATGTGCACCTCACCTTTCCATTGCACATCTTGCATAGATTAGCTGGCATCCTGCAGTAGGGTTTTTGGGTAAATGTAAGTAGGCCTAGTAGGATAATGGTTGGGGAGGACTAGGGTATCCTTGATAAGAAAGTAGAGATGGAAATTGACCGTCTGGTTTTCAATTTTGGCCCAGCCACATGAAACTCAGGTGACCATAGGCAAGTTACTTAACCTTCTTAAGCCTTGGTTTCATAGAACCATTTTGAGGAGTTACTGTAACAAAAAAATACTTAAAATAGTTCCTGGGTATGATGTGTAAGTAACTGCTATTATTGTTCTAGGCAATCTTTGGGTCTGTGATTTCCCAGGATATTGACACAATTCTAGGAGACAAGTTCTCCCCATAGTTCCCAGTGAATGCCCTGAGAGAAAAGGAAACAGACTGCTATCTCTGGGCACTAAAACATAGACCTTGTTCTTCAAATCATTTGTGCCTCATCAAGAAGTTCAGCCAGAGAAGTGTCTACTAGCACCCAAGGTGGTACTATGTGGGGCCAGAGAGACTGGGGCCCCACAAACTCCCGTGTCACCCCCAATCTGACATTTTTCCTTCCCATTGAGAGTCCTGTATTTGAGTAGCTACCCTTATGGTTGGATTAAGGGACCTTTATTTATTTTTTCTGGTACTGGGGATTGAACTTAAAGGCATTCTACCTCTGAGCTATACCCCCAGCCCTATTTTATTCTTATTTTGAAACAGGGTCTCACTAGGTTGATGAGAGTTTCACTACTTGCTGAGGCTGTCCTTGAACCTGCGATCCTCCTGTCTCAGCCTCCCAAGTACTGGGATTACAAGTGTGCGCCAACACGCCTGGCTCTAAGGGACCTTTCTAGGTCCAAGGGCTATGCTTCCTATTGTCCTAATACAGAAGCGAAAAGTCTACAGACCTTTATGTTGTGAGGGCCCTGATCTTAATGCATGCAGCCTGGTGGACGCTCCTCCTGAAGGAGGCTGTGTTCAGCAAAGTTACCAGGCGCTCCCAATCATTTCAGCACCCTGTGTCCTCCAAAAGCCTCTCAAATTCATAGGGAGAGAAAATAACTCCTCTCTTCTCAGCTGGACATCAGGTGGAGATGAGCCATCCAGAACCTGAGCAGAAATGCTTGCTAGTCTCACTCATTTAAAGATTAAAAAGCAATTTCCTTCAAATAATGATTAGATCATCCACTTACCAGTTCTACTTTGATATCTTGTTTTAGAAGGCTTATTCCATTATCCTGAAGAGGTAAAAAAACAACACTAGGCATTACTGAAAGTAAAAGGCAAAACTTCATATTAGATTCATTTCTAATGTACAAGTCAGTATCTTATCAAATACATTGTCTAATAATAGATATTAAGGAAGTCTTTGGTTAAATAAAGATGTATACATCAAAATGCTTGGGATCAGGTTTAAAGGAAAAATAAATGCTGAAAAAGACAGGCAGCATGGCCCAGGCCTCACAGGACATGTGTCCACACAACCACAGCCACCACACAGTGCATGTCCAGAGGGTCGGTAGGGGACAGACACTCGGGCCTGAGCAGCCTGAGCCAGGGAGAAGTCGCAGAGCTTACACTGGCTTAGAAGTCACTGTTTTCCCAAAGGACACTCAGGAAATACAAAAGTCAAACTTCCTGTCTCTAATCTGTTCATTTCACACTTCAGATTAAGTGATTAATGAATCACATGACTTTAAAAATACCAAATGTCCAAAAATGAACAGGCTATAGCACATAGCCCTCAACAGGACAGACCCCATGTTGTTCTCAGCTATTTAATTCTCATACCAACCCTATGGGTTAAAAGTGGATTGGTGTAGTTTTGACTTTGTCCAATCCTGTTTTCACTGATGAAGAAAATCACTTTGTCTCATTTAACAACTTTTCATTGTTCACTTATTATCTGCAAGGCCAGAACCCACAACATAAGTCAGATCTGAACTTTTTCCTCACTGTACAGTCTCATGGTAGAGAAGACAAGCAGGGACATCACGGTGTGTCAGGTTGAATGGTGAGAGCAGTACAAGGTGTTGAGATGCATAAAAGAAGCTATAGCTCAGGTGTGGGGCATTGGGACAGTCTTAAAGAGAAGGTAAAGGATGAAGAAGAGAAGAAGAGAGAGCCAGGAAAGTAGGGGTGAGGAGTAGGAAAAGAACTCCAGGAAGAGGATGAAGCAGATGTCCCACAGTTAGAAATCAGAGTGAATGATCCCTTGGCAGAGATGAGTGGCCACTTGAGTGTCACACAGTTGGTGGATACAGGTCAAGCTGAGTCTTGTCAAAGAATGAGGTTTTGATTATATTTAGACTTGACACTTGTGAAAAGCAATTTGATTTAGCTCAAGCTTACTCTAAACAAGTGTTGCAGGGAGAGTGCAATTAGAAAGAGCTATATTAACTTCTAGAAGTTGCACAGAGATTTTTATATTGTTTTAAAACAAAGAAGGACGGGCGTGGTGGCGCACGCCTGTAATCCCAGTACTTGGGAGGCTGAGACAGGAGGATCGCAGGTTTGAGGCCAGCCTTAGCAACTTAGTGAGGCTCTCAGCAATTTAGCAAGATCTTGTTTCAAAATAAAAATAAAAAATAGGGCTGGGGTATAGCCCAGAGGTAGAAGGCCTCCACAAAAAAACAAACAAAGAAACAAAAAAAAAAAAACAAAGGAAAGAGTTCTGGGCAGGAAAAATCTGCCCATCTCTTTCTCCTAACTATATGAATATTGGTTTATAATCAAATATAATTTAATCATATCTATATGATTTTATATATAGTTTATAAAATTATATATCATATAATTATATAAGTTTATTTTTATAAATATAATTTTATAAATTATATAAGCTTATATAATAATTATATATAATTATATCAGTTATATAATTATATAAGTTATATAATTATATATTTAATCATAGATATAAAATTAGATATATCTAATAGATATGTAAGTTATATAATTATATATCTAGTTATAGATATATAATTATAAAACATATAATTATATTAGATATATGCTTTATATAATTGTTTATATAATTAAATATATAAAGTATATTTAGTAATTTAAAAATTAATGATAAATTTTTGTGATTTAATTGAAAATTCTTTTATTTCTTTTATTTGTGAAAATTCTTTTATTTCTGAAGTGATTAACAATAGGTATAATTTATAAATTTTTACTATCTCCTTCTCTAGACTTTTTTTTTAGTCCTGGGGATTGAACCCAGGGGCATTCTCTCTCTGGAGCTATACCCTAAGCTTTTTTTTAGTTTTTATTTTGAAACAGGGTCTTGCTAAGTTGCTTCAGTCACTAAGTTGCTGAAGCTGGTCTTGAACCTGTGATACTCCTGTCTTAGCCTTTCAAGTACTGGGGTTACAGGTGTGCACCACCACGCCTGACTCCTTCTCTAGACTTTAAAAAAATTCTAAAATATGTTCTCCAAACCTTTACATTTTAGATAAAGGTAGGTTCTATAATAAAATTTTATAAGCATTTTTCTGTTTATATTGAATGTCAGAATAAAATAAGTTTTCAAGTTTTTTTTTTTTCGGTACTGGGGATTGAACCCAGGGGCATTTTACCTCTGGGCTACACCCCCAGCCCTATTTTTTATTCTTTATTTTGAAACAGGGTTTCACTAAGTTGCAGAGAGCCTCATTAAGTAGATGAGGCTGGCCGTGAACCTGTGATCCTCCTGTCTCAGCCTCCCAAGTACTGGGATTACAAGCGTGCGCCACCATGCCCGGATAGTTTTCAAGTATTTATTGAGCCTCTACTATGTAGCAGGCTCTATTCTAGGCACTAGGGACACAGCAATGGCAAAAACACATGCACTACCTGTTGTCAAGGAGCTCATGTTCTTGTTGGGAGACAGATTATATACCACCCAACAAGTAAAGAAATAAATAATATTCCAGGTGGGATTGGTGGTAGGAAGAAAAATAAAGTAAAGTGGGGGGGTAGGGAGTAATAAAGGTGTTATCTGTAGGAAGATCAGAAAACCCTCTTTGACAATGGTGGCGTGGCAGAGTTGTAGTAAGTGAGATGTGGGTGGATTCTTGGTGTATTTAGAATATACTGCCTATAGATTTGTGGAGGATTGGAAGAGGACAAGCAGAGAGATTACTCCTGGATGGTGGCAAGAAAGTGAGGATAATTTTGCTAACAATAGACCAGGTATCAGATTCCTGTTACTATAAAAAAATCTGAGATAATC
The DNA here is from genome assembly GCA_004027185.1 of Glis glis. Taxonomy (NCBI): domain Eukaryota; kingdom Metazoa; phylum Chordata; class Mammalia; order Rodentia; family Gliridae; genus Glis; species Glis glis. The sequence continues at coordinate 38,554 of PVJS01008523.1, forward strand.
ATTGTATAAAGAGAAGAGGTTGCTCACGGCTTCAGAGGCTCTAGTGAATGATCAGGCAGACCATTGCTTTTAGGCCTCTGATGAGGGTGCCCGAAGGTGGGGAGTGTGTGGCTGACCAAAACTGCTCACTGCATGGCCAGGGAGCAAAAGAGAGGAAAAGGAAGGGACTGGGTCCCACAATCCCCCTAGGGGACATGCCCCTCGGTGACCTACATACCTCCCACTAAGCCTCACCACTTAAAGGTCCACCACCTCTCAATAGTGCCTTTCTGGGGACCAAACCCTTAACACATGTGCCTTTGGGGGATACTTATCCAAATCACAGTAGACCTTGTCTAGAAGACTCAGGTCCAGGTTTTAGAGTTAGATGTGAGATTGAGCCAGACTAGAGAACAGAGGGAGCCATATGATGGGAGTGTTGGGATGATAGGATTCCTGGGCTGCTCATGGTGACTAAAGTCATCAAGGATGTAGGGCATGACAGGATTGTTCCCATGGTCTCCAGAGCATGTTGGGATGACAAGGCTTGTAGGTGATGGTGGAGGATGAGAACAAAACTGGAGCCAGCCAAGTTCTATGGAACCTTCTGGCACTGCTATTCTTCCGACATGTGCAGCTCCAGCCAAATATGTTATACTGGCCCCTTCTACATAAACAGTCTGATTTATTTATTTATTTATTTGTTTATTTATTTATTTATTTTTTGCAGTACTGGGGATTGAACCCAGGGGCATTCTACCTCCAAGCTACACCCTCAGCCCTATTTTTTATTCTTTATTTTGAAACAGGGTCTCACTGAGTTGCGGAGGGCCTCACTAAGTAGCTGAGGCTGGCTGCGAACCTGGACCCTCCTGTCACAGCCTCCCAAGTACTGGGATTACAAGCATGCACCACCACGCCCGGCAACAGTTTGATTTAAAAACATTCTCAAAATCTATGGGTCCATGCAGGTACAGTGAGATACTCATGAAGATTTAAAATAATGGGAAGTGCTTACTAAGTATTTTTAAATTTTCCAGTCAGAACACACGATGATTTGTCACTGTGGCCACAACTGTCTCTTCCTCTTCAGTTCTAGGAACCATGTTCTTCATCTTCTTTCTTGTCAAATGTTCCCTTTCTGTCTACTTTCATATCTACCACTGTGAGAACAAGGTTTCAATACTGTTATCACTCACAATGGCAAGGCCTGTTTTTCAGGAACCTGTTTGTATTGAAATAGTATGATCTACTTGGCCCTGCAGCCCATTAGAGCCATCTATGCAGTGTTGGCTACATAACAACTCATGGCACAGCACCTACAAGTATTGGTTCCCAATGGCTCTCATTGTGCTTCATTGATGACCAAAAACACAAGCTGTAATCAGGAGGTACAGAAAAATGAATGCTAATTTGCTTTTTGATCATGTTGAATTTATTGTTTGGAATTTTGTAATGTAAACATAGAAAAGCATATCTTATATAAGTTCTCCTTTTATCTAAAAAATGTATATGTTTAATGGTGTCAGATCAGTTTTCTTAAAATTGCTTTCAAGAGAAAGTTGAATGCCAGGCATCTTCTCTTGTGTGAAGGGGCCCACGAGAAGCTGGGCTTTTACAGTCTTGTGTACGTCTCCCTCAGTTGGATCACTGCTAATTCTCGATTTTTACTTATGCAGGGACCCTGTTTCTTCCATTGACACACCCTGCCATTGATGGCATTTCAGAATGTCTTCCTTTTGAGATTGGTCCTCCATACTGGTACTGGTGTGCTGATTGGGGGCGGTTTCATTCAGGTTGAATAGGGAACAAGTTCAGGCTCTGGGCCACTGACTATTGAGTACTAAAGCCCTGGGCTGAAGCTGCCCATGTGATTCCATGAGTCAGGTCATACCCATTTATGTTATGACCACAGTGCTGCTTCCAGTCTGTAATACCCAAGGAACAGGGGTACCAGCAGGAATCCTTCACCCTGTGTCCCCTCTATCATTAGCACCCAAGATCACTCCATAGTTTCTGGTGACTTAATCCCCCATGTCTGGCAGCACAGATCTAGGGGTGCCCATCTCTGAAACTATTGCTTGACAGTATCAATAAGCCCTTATAATCAACGGCCTTTCTTGCCTCAACCAGACCTCATGATCTCCAAGGTCTGTCTTAGCCTCAGCAGGAGGTAAAAGATTCCTTGCATTGGATAATTGACTACTCTGATTCCTCTGCCCAGGGACCACTGACCTATCCTCCTTGCTGATCACCATGTGGAAGGCAGGATGCAGCCAACATTGAAAAAGGTAACATTCTAGGAATGTAGTAATTGTGATCTAAAGAGTTCAAGAGAGTTATACAGGCCAGGTATGGTAATGCCTGCTTGTAATCCCAGTACTTGGGAGGCTGAGACAGGAGGATCACAGGTTTGAGGCCAGCCTCAGCAACTTAGTGAGATCCTATTTCAAAATAAAAAAGGGCTGTGAGTGTAGCGCGAAGATAGAATGCCCCTGAGTTCTTCTCCCAACTTTAAATTAGTTCCTTCCCCAGGCTGAGGTAACTGGAACTTAAAGTAAGAAATTATTTAAAAACATCCATTTTTATTACATATCCCTAATGTTTATTATTTAATGAATTAAATAATCATGCATACATTGTATATCTAAGCAAAAATTATGTCTTTAATCACAGTTTTTTTTTCTTGTAGTACTGGGGATTGAACCCAGGGGCATTCTACCTTGGAGCTATATTCCTTGCTTTTTTTACTTTCTGTTTTTGAAACAGGGTCTCTCTAGGTTGCTAAGTCTGTCCTGGACCTGTCTCATCCTCCCAAGTACTAGGATTACAGGTGTACACCACCACGCCTGGCTACACTTATTTTATGTTTTTGAGCTCTTTGAAAGCAGAACCTACTACATGCCTATTGTTTGACTTTCAGACCCTTGACTTCCAAATATATTTTTAGAAACTCATGATACACAAATGTAAAGGACTTGTGTTATATATGATTAATTGGGGGATTATCTTTTTTTTGTTAAGAACACTGTGGTATTCTTTTGAAAAAGGATGTTCTCTCTATAATGCAAATGTTGAATCTGGTTTTTGTACATTTCTATGAGTGATGCAGAAGTGCCCTTGGGCATCAGGTCAGTCACTTACTCATGGGCTTTTAGGCTGTCCATGGCTACCTAGGAACATTAAAAGGTGACAGGCAGCACTTCCAAGACAAAGATAGTCACGTGTCTGACTCTATGCTTGGGATGCTCTCACTGTGATTCAAGTAGAAATGATCATTTTATGTTAAAGAGACTAAGTATCTAAAGGTTGTTGCTTAATAAGTCTCAGGAAAAAATGGAGAGAGACTCTACTCCTATCCTAATGGCTTGACTTTCTCTGGGGTGTCAGGTTTGAAAAATACAAAAACTTAAAAAAATTAATTTTCTAAGTCTTCAAGCACAGATTCCTTTGTCAGTGGAGCTGTTTTTACTTTTCTCAAATATTTTACAGTGGAGTCCTTGAGATCATCATGCTCAGAACAGTCTGTAGCTTATAGGGACCTATTTTTTAAACAGTTCTAAAAATACAGATTCTTAAATAGTTTATATTTTCAAGTTATAATCTCTAGTCTATGACTAAATGTTTAGAGATGTCAAAGTAAAACTTTTTAGTATAAAGGTATATCTTATTTGGAATTTGGAGAAGCTTAAAGCATAATTATTTATTTATTTATTTATTTATTTATTTATTTATGGCACTGGGGATTGAACCCAGGGGCATTCCAGCTCTGAGCTACCCACCCCCAGCTTTTTCTTATTTTATTTTTTATTTTGAAACAGGGCCTTTCTAAGTTGCTGAGATTGGCCTTGAACCTGTGATCCTCCTGTCTCAGCCTCCCAAGTACTGAGATTACAGGCATGTGCCACCACATTTGGCTTAAAGCATACATTTTTAAATAGAAATATTTAGTATGTGCCTCTGCTTTATTTTTAGATTAGATTGTGTTTGGAAAGATTTGATGCCTATTGGACCAGATTACCATTAAAAGTTTAAGGTATTCCCATCGTAGACAATGCAACTGAATCTTTACTAAAGATGATGATAGAGTGTAGATTTATGTAAAGGGTCAGAAATTTGAAAAGGCACAACAAAGTATGTAATACCTGAAACCATATTGAAAATATATCTATATAAATGCATAGGAAAGTGAAACTTAGAAGGATATGCATCAAATTGTTAATAGTGGTTATACCTGGGTGATAAGATTATGGGTTTTATTTCATTTTCTGTCCTTTTCAAAATCCTATAATAAAAATCTATTTATAAATAAAACTGAACAATACCTTTGAAACAGGGAAAGGAAAATCTTTGGAGTGCTGAAGGTAGTGAGTCAAGGCCTCGTTATTCTTTCCGCTCTGAGAGTTCTTGAATTCAAACCGGCCTAAGGAACAAAGGATTTTAAACTTTGCATTATTCCATTAACAATGTGATAATCTCACTTTGTACTTAATACTTTCTTTACACCTGAGGTAGAGAGAGAGAGCTTAATGTCACTCAATAGCTCAAGTCTCAAACCTTGAATAAGACCTTTCCAAGCTTGAAAGTTTTAACATTCATTTAAAAAACTTCAGAGCCAACACTAAGGCGGAGGGGCTTCTGTTCAGGCCTAATTAGACATTTATAGGTATTTATGGTAGACACAATACACATTAAAGCCAAGAGCCCAATCTTAAAACATTAATGAATTGGTTTATTAATTGAGAAAATGGTCCTGACCTATGACAGAATTTTTAAATGGCATTAGCCTGGTGAGCAAGAAGATATGAGTTGGTGTTCTTAGCATTGTTTTTCTCTTCTTGTGAACACAGGTGAGTAATTTTTAAATCCAATTCCTTTCAGTTTGCTTTTCCGTAATGTAAGTTTGCTTTTCTGGTGGGAAACCCATGGGAAAGAGCCTGGCAGCCTGTCCAAACTCCACCTGCATTTGGGGCTCTTGAGGGTTGTTTTTAACTGTATTGTGAGCCCATGCCCGGCCTTTGAGAACTTGCTGAGTTTTTAGCTGATTTCGTTAGCTAGCTTTGTTCCTTTAGCTTGTTTTTATGCTGGCCATCTCATCTTACCTTGCTCTGCCAAAAGTGAAACAGCCCACGTGTCCCATTTCTTCTAGGAGGGAGTAGCTCTATGGAATTCAGTTTACTTGGTTGTCTCAGTTTTTGATGGATTCAAGAAAATTTATGATTTTGTAAATTACCTAGCTTTTCTCATTAGGGTGAGAGCAAAGTTCTTCCCCAGCAGCTCTCTCTGCTCTTAATTAGAAGCAGGACCAACATTTTAAAAATCCTGTCACTTATAGTTGTAGTCTGGAAGGAACTGGTTTTTCCAATTCTACCAGATTCTATATTTCTGAACACTCCTTTGCATTTTTTCCTGCTACTTCTTTCCTGAACTCACCTCTTCCTTGTAATATTTAGCCAACAACAGTCAATACACACTTTGTGTTGGGTATCTCTTATCTAAAACACTTGAGACCAGAAGATTTGCAGATTTTGGATTTTTTTTAGATTTTGGAATATTTGCATATACATGATGAGATGTTTTGGGGGATGGGACCCAAGTCTAAACACAAAATTCATTTATATTTCATATGCACCTTATACACATAGCCCCGAGGTAATTTTTTACATATTTTTAGTGTGCTTGTGTTTTGACTGTGACCTATCACATGAGATCAGGTATGAAATTTTCCACTCGTGGCATCATGTCAGTGCTTACAATGTTTCCCATTTTGAGATTTGGATTTTTTAAAAAATTCAAATGCTTTACTTGTGTTTATTCCATTTTCTAGTATCTTCCTCCAGAACTGCTGGCACACATGGCTTGTGCTCTATTTCCCCATGCTACTGCAGGTGGAAGCTTTAGAAAATGTTTTGTTACTGCATTACATGGATCCACAACATTTTAATCTTCAATATCTGTGTCTTCATTGCTTCCCAGTAAAGACAATGATATGAAAGTGCCTTGGATTTTTGGTATGCAATATCCACAAGGAACCAACTCCTGGTAAGTATAAGTTATGCCTTGCTGTGGTAATGTCAGTGGTTTAACACAAAAGGTTTATCTCTCACATAAACTTTGATACAGATTGAGTAATTCTTATCTATTTTATAGCTTTACCACTTGGGACACATGACCTCAAAAGTTACTTCAGATAAAATGGCAAAAGAAGTGTGGAAGAAGCACACTGCCTTTTAACCTACTTGGTCTAGAAGCAACACATGGCACTTCTACTCACAGCTCACTGGCCATATTACTCACATGGCCCCACCAAAATGCCAGGAAGCTAGAATATTAAAGGGAGAAAATGGACATTTGATGAGTACTCTCACAGTTACCAGGTATAGTATTATGTCATTCTCTTATACTAAGAAAGAAGGAAGAAGATTGCCTTTTCTTTTATTCTCACATTTAAAATAGAGTTAGCAGGTATGTTTCCGACAGTAGCATTGCCTAGTAATGCACAGATAGGAGTCAGGCTACTTGAGATTCCTCTTGCCCCCCCACCATAGTTTCTCATGAGGCCACAGTGGTACTGACACTGGAGGACATTTGAGTTCATACAGCCCCTCTGTGCCTATAAGTTACTATAAACCAGTTTCAGACTAGAAAGCCCTGATAACTAGAGGTGACACTAGGAAGGCACATGCCAGTGTGGTACGCTGCTGTTCATACTGACAGCTGTTCTGATTGGCTGAGTATCCATTCTGCTGGGCCAGTGCCCATGCTTTATGATAATTAATTCTATGACTATCACCCTTGCTTATCATTCAAATATTCTAAATCACCACTAGATCTTGCAGCTGCTGTATGTGTGCGTGTGTGTGTGTGTGTGTGTGTGTGTGTGTGTGTGCATGTGTGTGTGTACATGTGTTTCTTTAAAGAAACACCAGTCCAAGCCTAAACACTGAAAAATAATGCCAATATTTATGCTAGGGTTCCTTGAAAAGGCAGCTTAGCAGGCTTGGTTAGCAAATTACCTAAAACTTTCAATGCATCCTTTTTAACATCTTTTCCTCATCTCATTCTCATTGTCATGAGAACTCTTCATTTGTTAATGCCCAAATTTCTTCTGTTGATTTTTCTGCCCTCATGCAGTACCCAGGAGGTGGCTGTTTTAGTTCGCATTCTTTTTATTCTTTTTCCGCCTTGCTCCGTCCCTCTTTGTACACTTTGTAGGTGGCCCTCCCTGCCATCTATGGTCTCTTGGAACATGAATCCTGGTCCCACTTGAACTGCTTTAACAGTACTGGGACACTTGGTGAATATATTCATTATTCACTATTTTATACAGGATCATGCCAACTCTTCCATCAATGATACTCAAATTTTGCCATAACAAAAAACGAGAAGATACTACTTTGAAGATCTTAAAATTTTGCCACCAACAGAAGCTAAGTAGTTGCTTCACCATATTGCACCACACAGGTTTTCAGAAGCAGGATGTTTCCATCTTCTTGCTGGTGAAATCCTTCACAGATCCTGCCAACTCCATCACAAATGTGTGCAAGCAGCAGATTTTCCCTGCCTCAGACATGTATGAACTGCAGATGGTAAATAGTTCTTCCCTTTAAAACATGGATTTATTTTTCAGGCTATTAAAATGCAAATGCTCAAAAAGGAACACGGCTCATTAGCCAAAGTCTTTGTTCTCAAACATTTTTTTTTTTTTTGCGGTACTAGGGATTGAACCCAGGGGCATTCTACTTCTGAGCTACACCCCCAGTCCTATTTTTTATTCTTTATTTTGAAACAGGGTCTCACTGAGTTGTGGAGGGCCTCACTAAGTAGCTGAGGCTGGCCACGAACCCAGATCCTCCAGTCTCAGCCTCCCAAGTACTAGGATTACAAGCATGCGCCACCACGCCTGGCGTTCTCAAACAATTTTTAAACATAACTGCCCTTTGGGAAGTTACAGATACTCGTGGCAAAAGATAAGTGGAATGCTCCGGGAATCAAGCTGATTTTGTCCATGATGCATCATTACAGTTTCCAAGAGAAAAATACACCAATTCTACTGGGAAGTGCCCTTCCCAAATGGGTGGTTTATAGCTGCAATTCTTTTGTCCTCTAAAAGATAGATACCTGGATGGATCTCTTTGAGAGAGAATAGAGACAGAGACAGACAATGACCTCTGTAATCAATATAAGGGAAAAATGAAAATAGAGCAGAAAGTGACACCACTCAGAACCATAGTGGGAAGGCAACTGGGGATTGATGCACCTGTGTGACAGGGAAAAATGAGAGAAATAGTAGCTAAATTTCTCTGAAGCGCTATAAGGCACAACTTGGGGAAGAGCTTGCCTGAGTGTTTTGATAAAAGGAAGACTTGAATTGCAGTCAGAAAAGAGAGATAAACCAGTCTACAGGGCTGAGAATTTCAAGGAAAAGCAGTTCAGTCTGATTCCAGGGGTTGAGCCTGGAAAGGATTTTGTTTCCTTGAGTATCTATCATGGTGGAGAATGTTTGGCCACAGTCATACCTGTGGAAAGTGGTAGCTAGAAATTGAACTGAGGTCTTTCAGTGCCCAGAGCTGCCTGTGAATTGTGACCTACCAAGGGTGAAAGACTACAGGAAGGATGAGAAGGAATGGGAGGTGGCTGAGAACAAAAGAAGCAAAGAAAGGGAGGGAGGAGGGAGGGAGGAAGAAAGTGAGGGAGGAGGAGAGAGGAAGGGATAGTATAAGTAGAGGGATCCCAAAATGTAATACAAACAGAAACAAATTACTAATATGAACTCATGACTTTTAATATAGATTTAAGATAGATATAAGCCAGGCGTGGTGGTATACGTTTGTAATGCCAGTACTTGGGTGGCTGAGACAGGAGGATTGCAGGTTCGAAGCCAGCTTCAGCAACTTAATGAGAGCTTGTTTCAAAACAAAAAATAAGGACTGGGGGTATAGCTCAGAGGAAGAATGCCCCGGGGGAGCCAGATGTGGTGGTGCACTCTTGTAATCCTACCTAGTACTTGGGAGGCTAAGACAGGAGGATCCGGGTTTGTGGCCAGCCTCAGCTACTTAGTGAGGCCCTCCACAACTTAGTGAGACCCTGTTTCAAAATAAAGAATAAAAAATAGGGCTGGGGGTGTAGCTTGGAGGTAGAATGCCCCTGGGTTCAATATCCGGTACTACCAAAAAAAAAAAGAAAGAAAGAAAGAAGAAAGAATGCCCCTGGGTTCAATTCCTAGTACCAAACACACATACGCACAAAGATAGACAAATAAATAGAAACAGATGTATACTAAGATAGGACTACCTAGTGTTTCTTCAGTTGGATGGCTTACTTTATCTGTGTTAAAACAAAACAAAGTGCTGCCCTTGAGTCATTCCCAGCTGAGTCTTTATTATTTCCATCTAGTGCAATCCCCCTTCTTCAGTAAGGGTCAGAGACAGAGATGGCCAGGTTTGATGAAGAGGAGGAATGCTGAGGGACCATGGACTCATTCCTCTCCCTCTTCCAAGATGACTCAGGGTGGTGACCAACTGGTATTTCCCTTTATCCAAAACATTGCAAGCAATCAATGAAGAACAGAGCACATGTGAACTGAGATTCGTCTGATGAGCAAATGACACTCCCTTCCTTCAATATTCAGACATATTTTGTGCTATGCATAATTACTATGCAAAATGGTAGATTGGCATTTATATCCTAAATTTCTGTAGTTAGGAATGTGTTCAGTGAAGCTGAGCAATTACTCAATAAGTTCTGGCCTGGGGACTGAGTTACCCCATGTAGAATCTTAGGAGAAGATCCCTCTTTGAAAACAATAATCCTTTTTTCTTCCTTATCTTACCTCTAGGGTTGGTGAGTATCTAAAGGAGGGGTAATTTCAGAGAAGGGATGCGATGTAGAGAGAGAAGAGGAAGCAGAATGTATGAACGATAAAGGAATTTCTACTGTTTAAACAGTCCCAGAGTGCCAGGAACTAGATGATTTCCATATATGTTGTCTTATAATGACAAAAATCTTGCAAAGAGGATGCTACCATCCCATTTCATCCACAGATGCTTCTTGACTTATGATGGCATTACATACTGTTAAATTCATCGTAGGTTGAAAATATCCTAAATCAAAGCTGCATGTGATACACCTAACCTGCTGAACATCCCAGCTTAGCAGCACAGTCCCCTGTAGAGATGGGTTGTTTCCTCTCATGATCACATGGTAGACTGGAAACTGCTCCTTGCTGCCTTTGCCCAGCATCGTGAGAGAGTTCTATACCATGGATTTCTAGCCTGGGAAAAGATCAAAATTTGAAATTTGAAGTATGGTTTCAACTGAATAGGCATTGTTTTGCATCATCGTTAAATTGAAAAATCCTAAGTTGAGCCATTTTAAATGAAGGACCATCTAAATAACTTAACTAAGGTTTAGATAAAAATCAGTATTATTGCCTGAAGGCATATGACCTTACAAGGTAACTTTGAGCCACCCTGAATAGGCAAGAAGGAATGATGCACAGAGAGCATGACAGAGGGCTTTCTGCCTCAAAGGTGTATACAGGAAATTTGTGGGATACAGGTGTATACAGGAAATTCATGCTGGGGGTGCTGTGGGTATGGAACCTACTGATCTCATCTCTAAACTTTCTTACTAGGCTCTCGCCCTTCTTTCATGGGATCTGTGATCTGCTTAGTTTACCAGTCCACAGTTCTTTCCCATTAAGTCCTCCATTCAGAGATATGGTAAGACCACCTATGCCGAGAAAATCTAGGTATCCTAATTTTTAAGGTGAGGAAGAAAGGTGAGGAGCATCTGGAGAGGTCCCATGGTCCTTACTACCAGGTAGATGGGAGGCTATGGCTAAGCTCTAGTGAAGGGCACTGGGAAATATATTTGACCATCTTCAGCAATGATATACCAAAAGCAAAGTCTGAGCACTGAGTGTTACTCTGAGTGTCTGTGTAAAGAAGACACGATAGAGAAACAGTTTGTACTAGAGTTATGAAGGAGACTAGAGTCCTTCTATCATGGAATCAAAGGAAGAGATTCTTGGAGATGAGACTAAAGTAGAAGGATGTTTGCACCCCATCTCTTGGAAGTGGGATAGAACTAGATGATAGAAATTCCAATGTGAACCTCTGGCTGGATGAGGGAGAGCCCAAGAACATCTGGGCTTGTGTTCCAAGTCCTTTCTCTTTGTTGTGGATTGAATTGTGCTCCCCCTCAAAACTAATTGACATTTGTGGTACCTGTGAATGTGATCTGATTTGTAAATTGGTTATTTGCATAAGTAATAAAGTTAAAACGAGGTCATACTAAATTAGGAAGGGCCCTAATCCAATGGCTGGTATCCTTAAAAGAGGAAGTTTTGGACACAGATATACCATGTGATGAAAGAGACAGGTACAGACCTGAATCAAAGGATGCCAAGGATTGTTAGCAACTCCTAGAAGCTAGGAGAGAAACATGGCACTGATTCTCCCACATAGTCTCTAGAAGGACCCGACCCTGCTACCACCTTGATTTTGGACTTTCACCCTCCAGAACTGCGAAAAGCACATTTCTATTGTTTTAAGCTGCACAATTTGTGGCAATTTGTTATGGAAGCCCTTTGGAAGTAATTTACTCCTCATATACCCAACTAGATGGATGTGGTAGAAGGCCACTAGAGGACATGTCTACACTAGATCAATGGATGTGGAGTGATGGAAGAGATAGAGGTCCCCATGTAGCCCTGTGAGGGATACAATGAATGAGGAAGGGATCTTACAGGAGGAGAGCCTTAGGGTGAGGTGTGTCTATAAGAACTGATGTGTTGACAAATATTTCCTCCCATTCCATAAGTTGCCTTTTTATTCTGCTGATTGTTCCCTTTGCTGTGCAAAAGCTTTTTAGTTTGAGGTAGTCCCATTTGTTCATTTTTATATTCGTTGTCCTTGCTTTTAGTGTCATATCCATGAAATCATCAACAAAACCAATGTCATGGCGTTCTTCCTTCACAGTTTCTTCTAGGAGTTTTACATATTCAGATTTAAGTATTTAATCCATGTTGAGTTAATTTTTGTGTATAATATAAGGTAAGGAAGGGTCCAATTTAATTCTTTTGCATGTTTTCCTAACATCATTCCTAACAGTTTTCCTAACATCATTCTGGGAATTTATCCAAAAGAATTGAAATAAAAATCTCAAATACATAATCTGCACTTCCATTGCAGAATTATTCACAATAGCCAATATGTGGAAACAACCTATTATAGTTTGGATCTAGAATACCCGCCCCCCCCCAAGCCCATATGTTAGGCAATGCAACAATGTCCATAGGTGAAATGATTGGATTGTGAGGGTCATAACCTCATCAGTGAATTAATCCATTTGATGGGTAAATAATTTGAATGGATTATTGGGTGGTGAATGTAGGTGGGTGGGGTGTGGCTGTAGGTAGTAGGTGACTATGGGCGTGGCCTTAGGGACTAAATCTGTCCCTGGTGTCTTTCCCTCTCTTTCTCCTGACTGCCATGAACTGGGCAGCTTTCCTCTGCCATGCCCTGCCACCATGATGTTTCTTTCTTGGAGCCAGTTGACCACAGCTGAGCCTCTGAAACTAAGCCCAAATAAAACTTTCCTCCTCTAAGTTGTTCCTGTCAAGTATTTTGGTTATAGTGGTGAAAAGCTAACACACAACCTAAATGTTCATCAATGGATAAATGGATAAAGAAAATGTGGAATGCCGGGCGTGGTGGCGCATGCTTGTAATCCCAGTACTTTGGGAGGCGGAGACCGGAGGATCCGGGTTCGCAGCCAGCCTCAGCTCGCGCATGCGCACATGCGAGCGTTATCTCTCTCTCCTCCCTGTCTCTCTCTCTCTCTCTGTATCTCTCTCTCTCTCTCTCCTTAGTGAGGCCTCCGCAACTTCGTGAGACCCGGTTTCAAAATAAAGTACAAAAAATAGGGCCGGGGGCGTAGCGCGGAGGTAGAACGCCCCTGCGTTCAATCCCTGGTACCGCAAAAAAAAAAAAGAAAGTGTGGTATGGAATACATTGGATTATTATTCAGCCAAAAAATCCTGCTATTCCTGCTATATATGTGACAACATGGGTGAACCTTGAGGACATTATGCTAAGTGAAATAAACCAGTCACAGAAGGACAAATACAACATGATACCACTTCCATAAGGTATATAAAATGGTCAAACAGAGAGGTATAGAGTAGAATAGTAGTTGCCAAGGGATGGGGGAGGCAAAATAGCTATTATTCAGCTGGTATAAAGTTTTAATTATGCAAGATGATTAAGTTCCAGAGATCTGTACAACTTTGTGCCTATTGTTAATAGTACTATGTTGTATACTTAAAATTTTGCTAAGAAGATTATATAGAGATATATAAGCTTATAATCGGTACCCAGGCAGCAAGAGGAGAGAAATCAAGGGAAGAGAAGTTTATTGTTCATATCAAAATAGTAAACCAAAAATTGGAGCAGAAGCTGAAATTCATAAGAGTGGTACAAGGAGGATAGAAACCTGGGTTTGAATACTAGGAGAAATTAACTACATCTTAATGAGAACAGTAGGGGCCTGCAGAGAAGGAACAGCAGAGGACAAGAAGCCCCTCAGCCTGTCATCTTGAAACATATAAGCTCCTTTTGTGTTCAATGCCATCTGGGGAAGAGGAGGTGGAGGAGAAGGTGATACCCTGAAAAACTGAGCAATTATCCAATCAGGGTCAAAAAAACTTGAAATCGACTCTATGGCTAGAAAAGACCTGGTTACCTCAAATGGGCCTTAATCATCTCACCACCAGTGTTGGGACAAGATGGGGCAGCTCATTCTTTTAGCTCACAAGTGTTAATTGGCTGATAGGAGTCTTCAGAGTTCTAGATCAGTTCAGGAAAATAGAGGAAGCTACATTATTTTCATACTTGAATTGTAGTGCATAATTTAGATCCTGCTATACCTAGTAAACCAATCCAGAATTATCTCCTGCCCATCTTTGAGGAAGTGGTTGGCCTGGGTTGGTAGTGGAGACACTAAGGGAGAGCTCAGTTTTTCAGTGTGAAGCTATTGCATATATCTTTTGGCACATAGCTCTGCAACATTTGCCCTGTATAAGGCACCACCTTGTAGGAGAGTGTAGAGGAACAAAGGCAATTTGGGGAAGAATGGGGCAGACCACGGTAGCAAACATAGCCCCCTCATTCTCCTTTTGCAAAAGATTTTCATGAATGCCGGGCGTGGTGGCGCACGCTTGTAATCCCAGTACTTTGGGAGGTGGAGACCGGAGGATCCGGGTTCGCGGTCAGCCTCAGCTCTCTCTCTCTCTCTCTCTCTCTCTCTCTCTCTC
>PVJS01008524.1:0-52853 GCA_004027185.1 Glis glis
AAAAAAAAAAAAAAAAAAAAAAAAAAGAGAGAGAAATAAAAAAGGATTGCTCAATGAAAAAATGCATTTCATAAGGGATATTTCCAATAAAAAATACTTATGGAATTTGGAGGTATCAAATATTAAACACAGAAGAACATGGGAAGAGACACAGGCAAACAAAGTTTATTTTTTTTCTTTTAGACACTAAAAATATGGATATACAGCTTTGATTTTTTTTGGGGGGGTGGTACTAGGGATTGAACACTTGAGCATTATACCTTTGAGCTACATCCCCAGCCCTATTTTATTTTTAATATTTAAAACAAGGTCTCACTACGTTGCTGAGGCTGGCCTGGAACCTGTGATCTTCCTATCTCAGTCTCCCAAGAATTGGGATTACAGGCATGTGCCAACATGCTTGGCAGCTTTGGCATTTTTTAGACACTTAATAATGAGTATACAGGAACCCTAGGGCTCCAAAAGAGAGGGATTTTATTATAATTATAAATAAACGTGGCTGCTAGTCCAGCAGAAAGAAGGTAAATGTGTTACTTTGTACTGTCCCATTTCTGGAATGGAAGTCCATGACAAATTTCCTTGAGTATATCTAGGTATTTTATTATGTTATCTCTCTGAGATTTGTCTACTATGATTTATCATGTTATATTCTTCTCAGCTAAGCTTTCAAACACTGAGGTAAGAGATTAATAAATAGTAAGAGCTAGGGGAAGAAATTGTGCTAGGGAGGCTCAAATGAATGATGCTCTATGTCTCTAGTGTTGTTTTCATGATAAATTGGCCATTCTTAATACTATTAAGTGTTGGGTTGTATCCATGGAATAGTTCAAATTTAGGATTTATGTATCAGCAGAAGAAACTGGACTAACACGTAGAAAATATGCTCAATTTCATTTGAAAATTGTGTCTTAAATGCCTTCTTCTCCCTTGTCTTTCATAGCAATGGATGGTTTTATTACAGCACTTGTTAGATTTCAAATTATGTTTAGTTATACACACAGTATTATGATTGTAGAAATAAGACAAATTCATACCGAAAAAAATTCAGTATGTAGCACAATTGTTTGAACATAGAAGTTGCTCAGTGTTCATTGGTTCACTGGTATTTTATATGGTTGATGTAATTTTATATGTCTGAAACACCAAGGGATGCTAATTTCTTTGCTTACATTGATATGCAACAGTAAGGGTCTATATAGTCTATGTCTACAGCTTTGTGACTTAAAATATATAAGTCTGAGAAGATAAAGTCGGTCCAAAATGAAGTATTATAAAGTAAAAAGGCCACTGAATTGAAGAAATCTGTCTTCAGGTGACTCGATTGAATTTTTCTTTCATTTCATTTTTGTAAATGTGCTTTTCAAGGAGTAAAGGAAGTGCCATTTACCTGTTTTTTATTGTTTGTTTTAAAAAATAAACTATCCTTACAAATCAGTGCCTCTATTTAAGAAGTTAGGTTGGTTCGATTATTCTTTTTATGTACTTGGGTTGAACCTACCAAATCTGTAGCACTAATATAGTTGCTTAGTTCTGAGAATGGGATATAGCAAAGTCTGAAAATCCTCTTATTTAAAATCCATTTGTCTCCTTTGTGTGCAAGGAAGCTTTTACTTCGAGTGGGAGGAAAGGATTATTCTCAAGTGTGGTAAGGACATTTCAGAACAAACTCAAATCTAAATTTTATTGTCAAATTATATCTTGTTCTCTCAGTGTCCAAATTATTTCATTTTCTTTCATTTGAGCAAAAGATATAGCTTTGAAGTGATAGTCGTGTGATGGCAATCTTTTTTCTTGTAGCATAAGTGTGATATAAAGACAATTCATTGTATAATGCTACCTATTTGTTTTGAAATCAGCATGATTGAAATCATTCTCTTATTATTGCTTGCCTTAAAATTCTTCTCAGATTAAATTTTCCTTTGCTGTGGAGAATAAATACATTAGGTTGTTGTTGTTTTTGTTATTATTATTATTAGTGCTGGGAATTGAACTCAGGGGCATTCTTCTTCTGAACTATACCCCCAACCCTTTTTATCTTTTATTTTGAAACAGGGTCTCGCTAAGTTGCTGAGGATCTCGCTACATTGCTGAGGCTGGCCTCAAACCTGAGATCCTCTTGTACTGGGATTAAGGGATGTATCACCATGCCCAGCAAGTTATTACTTTTAAAGCTTACTTCTCCATATAGAAACTAAGGAAATGTGGGATGAGAGAAGGTATGGTAAAGGGGATTCATACCCAGAGTTGAAGTTGAGGTACTGAAGTAGATTATGAGGGGATAAAAAGGCTCTTCAAAACTGGGAAAGTTCCGATTTGTCCCTGGGTCCTAGAGTATTTTTATGTTCAGTTCCTTTGCTTCTCTCTATATGCTGCCCTTTTCTATTTTCTTCTTACTCTACTTCCCAACAGTGTTCAACTGCTATGTAGAAAAATCCTTGATCTAGTTGGACAAAGATTATAACACCATGATCTGAAGTTCAATATGAACAATGACAGGTTCTAGGTTTGATAGCTTACCATGCTATTAGTAATGCTATGTTATTGGACAACACAAGCCATGACATATATTTCTAATATATTTATTAGAAAAGGATGGATGCCTTTATAGTAATTGACTTTTGAATTATACTTGATCTCATGGACTTAACTTTAACTTTATCCTTAGCTCTTGCCTTCTTAGGTCTGACTCTTGCAATTTTTACTCTATCTTCGTCTTTCCCTGGAAAAATACCAACTAGTTCAGGCAGTTTGGATATTGCATTGATGTGATATTACTGCCCCATCCAGGACAGTTCACCTAAGGCAGGCTTTTAGTTATCTCTCTAGTTAGGTTCTTAAGTTATAGTCCTTGCTGTATTGATCCCCTTTTATTGCTGAGAAATGTCAAACCTGATACCACATAAAGCATGAGGTCTTTGATTTGCATTTGAAAGCATTTCCAACTTAGGTTGGGAGAGAAAACAAAGTTTGCAGAATGTTATTCCAAAATAAAAAATTGTGAGATCATGAGACTTGTGGAGCATAAAGAAGTGCTTAGGGGATGTAAATGAGGAGGGTTATAACAATCAGGCTTGTTTTGACAGGAATAGTTTAATATAGGAGGTGCACGGTAAGCAAAATGCAGGTCATGGTCTGGCAGAGAAGAGATTCAAGGACATTCCATTTCAGAGCAACATCATCATGGAAAATTGCATTGACTCTCATGACAAAGAGCACATTTCTTAATAAATGATGCATCCCGTCTTGTTTTTTAAAGGGTTAGATGTCATTTTAAACATGTCTTTTTTAGGAAACATAATTTGATGGGTTATACATGATAGGTTGTGGTGAGTCTTAGGGAACAGGAGAATACAAGTGGGAAGAACAATTTGCAAGCTATTGTAGCAGGTGGGCAGGTGAGGTCAAGGGACTGCCCTAGGCTGTGGCTAGACAAATAGAGAACGCAATGAATAATCTCCAGCAATTACCTGCCTATGTAGACAGCTAAGAACCTTCTGAAAGTTCCCCTGGATTGCAGTTTTGGTTCTCATTAAAATTTCCAATGAATTGTCTCATAGGAATGCTATAAGAAGCCAGTTCTTTAATATTTTAAAATGCAATATATTTGCAAGGGAGATGGAAGGAAGATTGCTGATTTATTTGCCACTTACTGGGGGATGGAGGCATGGAATAGATTTCTAACTAATTATTTTCACTATAACTAATTATTTTCTTTTTTTTTTGCGGTACCGGGGATTGAACGCAGGGGCGTTCTACCTCCGCACTACGCCCCCGGCCCTATTTTTTTATACTTTATTTTGAGACCGGGTCTCACGAAGTTGCGGAGGCCCTCACTAAGGAGAGAGAGAGAGAGACAGGGAGAGAGAGAGAGAGAGAGAGAGAGAGAGAGAGAGAGACAGGGAGAGAGGGAGAGAGAGAGAGCTGAGGCTGGCCACGAACCCGGATCCTCCAGTCTCCGCCTCCCAAAGTACTGGGATTACAAGCGTGCGCCACCACACCCGGCTATAACTAATTATTTTCTATTGGTCTATCATGGTATGACAATATCTAAGAGATCCTAATTCTTTATCATTATTATTATTGTTTAATTGACACATATTTGTACATATTTATTGGGTACAATATAATTTAATACATGTAAACAATGTGTAATGATGAAATCAAGGTAATGAGCATTTATATCTTCTCAAATAATCATCATGTCTCTGTGTTGGGAACCTTTGAATTCTTCTAGTTATTTTGAAAAACGTGATAAATTGTAGAATACAGTTATCCTACTGTGCTATAGAATAGCAGAACTAATTCCCCCCAACTGTGTTTTGGTTCTGTTTACGTAAACTCTTTCCATTCCTCCCACTCTCTTTCCTTCCCAGTCTCTAGTGACCACTATTCCATTCTCTTTCATGAAATCTGCCCTTTTTAGCTTCCACAAATGAGTGCAAACATGCAGTATTTGTAAGGTTGATGTCTTGTATATATTTGATTAGAAAGCTTTTGTTTGCATGCATTTATATACATCAATCTTAAAGAAGAATGAGCAAGCTGCCCAAATTGATCCTTAACCAAATGCTAATGCCCATATGAAGCCAGGCTTGTGCAGTCACAAGTAAGATAAAGAGAACAAATCTGTTGGCATGAATAAATTCAAGATTCATAAAGTTATCAAGAACCTGGAATGGGGATTTCTTTTCCCTAAAAATAGAATCTATGAAAAGAGCCAGAGGAGTCCTGGAGCTAATAATAAGCTCATTATTTTTGACATCTGAAACTGTTTTGATATTAGTTATTTAAATGTCTTACTAATATTTTTTTGAGTAGTACTAGTCACATATATTTTTTTCTTAACAAGAAATATTCTCTGTGAACAGGACTGGTTTTCTAGAGAGATATGATATTCCAAGAATGAGGAGGCAGGATATTTTAGCTTGTGATACAGATGAGCATTCAAATGCACCTGAAAGAAGCAAGGGGCATGAACACAGTTAATTACAGTTCCCACAGACATGAAACCTGCCTATTCAGATTTGTGCCTTATCATAAGATAATAAGCAACAGGATCTGGATGCCGCTTAGATCCAAAAGCAAAACACTACCACCAACAGCAAACCCATAAGGTTTCATGATCATTATTCCTTCTTGCCTGTGGTTTAGAATGGGCCACATCCTCCCTAAGGATATAGTGTCATTACCTTGTCATTGACGCTAATGGGAAAATTTTACAAGTGTCCAGGTAGCCTCCCCTGGCCTTTGTTGCACTCCTTTCCATCAGTTTGGGTTCTCCTGTTCTCTTCTGTGAGATCTATTTCCCTCCCAATGGTTTCATTGGTTTGAGTAGAAATACTTTTACAGAAACTAATTAGGCTCCCTTGTGACTTAAAGGCAGGAAAAAACTCATGGCCACTTATCCACAGAATTCTTCCCTAGACTGTGGATCTGAAAACTCTTACTTATGCTCCTATTCTATTAGACTAGCATGTAGAATATGGTGGTTCTCTATTCTCTGTTTAACTTAGAATCTCACGTGGCCCCTCCACTCATGCCAGGGCTCTACCTTCCCTCATTTCCAACTCTGCCATGCAAAACCAGACCACACAACCAGTTAGTTAGTTCTCACCCCGAATATTGGACGGAGAAGACAGGCACAGACCACGCCCAGCATTGCCCAGTGCTTTTCTCTATGGTGATAACATGATCAAGAAAGAGAAGGATTTGCAAGAAGATAAGATATTAGTGCCTCAAAAACTTCTTTGAGACCTCCTTAAATTTCACAATCTATTTTCAAAGGCAGACAAATGTATAATATGTTTTGGGAACATGTTCAACAAAATATAGTTTTAATTTTATATTTGCTGCTTAAAACAGTAGACTACACTTATCTAAATGGTTTCTACTAATGAAATGGCTTGTTCCCCACTGGGAAGAATAAATGAAGCTACTACAAACATAATTATAAACATAAACAAATATAAACACTCTATCTGTACCTATATATCTATCTATACAATGTATATCCATATATAGAGAGAACATAAGGATGGTAGGTGAATAGAACCTCTGTTTTTATTTTTGCTCATCCTAATAGAGTTTAGCAAGAGAAAAATGACTTTTTTCATTTCCAGGGCTTTATAAAATGCGGCACAAGAGTATTTCCTCACAGCTACTTTGTTCACATTTGATCTTGGAGGTAATAGGAAGAGGGCCTTTTCTCTCTCACTCTTTGTGGCAGGTCAAGGGTCTACTTCTGTCTTTGGAATGAAGAACAGGCTGCCACCGAAACTACAATGTGATGCTTGGGCATGACCAGCTACCACTTCCCTCGCAGGTACACACACTTTAGATTATGCTAGGACAAAATAATAAGTCACTGATCACTGATAATAATGCAAACAAAATGATAGGACAAGTGGTCAAGGTTAGACAGCAAAAAGTAAGATTTGGCTTAAGCATCCATGAGTTAGTTGTGCAAGTAACTTGATAGATATCTCTCCACTCCAAAGTTTCTAAAATATATTGAATGATTTGCATTCTAAAATAAAGAATGTAAGAGAAGCTTTGCACCAGTAGTTGCTATTTTGACCCATGTCTACCTATAAAAAGTATCATACATATTTACTTACCTTTAATTGTTATTTATTTAATTTAATAGGCTATAGTTTTTAGAGCAGTTTTAGGTTTACAGTAAAATGGAGAGGAAAGTATAAAGATTTCTTCCATCCTCTCTGCCCCCACACATGCATAGCCACCCCCATTATCAATATCACTCAAGAGTCTATAGTTTATATTATGAGCTTCACTATTTTTTTTTTTGGTACTGGGGATTGAACCCAGGGGTGTTCTACCTCTGAGCTACACCCCCAGACTTATTTTATTTTTTTATTTTGAAACAGGGTCTAAGTTGTTAAGGCTGGCATTGAACCTGTGATCCTCCTGTTTCACCCTCCCAAGTACTAGGCTGGCAGGCATGCGTCACCACGCCCAGCTTGAGTTGCACACTTGATGTTGCACATCTTATGTGTTTGGACGCATGTATAACGACACACACACCACTATAGTATCATACAGAGCACTTTCACTGCTGGAAATCCCCTGCGCTCCATGTGTTCATTCCTCCCTACCCTTTCCCCCCGGCAACCACTGATCTTTTTTTACTGTGTCTAGAGTTTTATTTTTCCAATGTCATGTATGCTGTAATATGATATTTTGGTAAAATGACCGCAGGTCATAGGGTGCTCCCATAAGAGTAGATCGCCTAGTGATGTGGCTATCTTCTTTTGTGTGAGTATGTTGCATGATGTTCCCAGGATGATGAAATTGCCTGGTGATGATTTTCTCAGAATGTATCCCTGTTGTTACTCAATCCATGACTGTGGTTATAATTCTACAATATGTAGACTTTTCACATTGGCCTCTTTCACTTACTTCAAGTTTCTTCTATGGTTTTATGGATTGATAATTTTTTTCTTTTTAATGCTCAACATTATTGCTTTGTCTGCATGAACCATAGTTGATTTACCCATTCACCATCTGAAGGGCAACATAACTAGTTTCAACTTTTGGCAATTGTGAATAAAGCTGCTGTAGACATCCGTCTACAGGATTTTCTATGAATAAAATTTTCGACTCCATTTGGGTAAATACCAAAGAGCATGATTTCTGAATCCTATGATAACATTATGTTTAATAAGAAGCTGCCAATTTATCTTTCAATATGGCTAAACCGGTTTTCATTCCCACTAGCAATGCATGTAAAATCCTGTTGCTCCACATCCTTGCCAGCATTTGATGTGGCCTGTGTTTTGGATTTTTGGCCATTTTAATAGATATGTAGTGTGTTGTTTTAATTTTCATTTTTCTGATGACATATGATGTAGAATATCTTTTCATATGCTTTTTTGCCATATGTATACCTCTTTTGGTGATGTGTCTGTTAAGGTCACTAAAACACTTTTTTCATCAGGATGTTTGTTTTCTCACTGTTGAATTTTAAGATTTCTTTGTATATTTTGAAGCAGTCCTTTACCAGATATGCCTTTTGCAAATTTTTTCTCCCAGTCAGGAAGAGAAGATTGTTTTCTCTTTCTCTTGACAGTGTCTTCTGAAGAGCTATGGCTTTTAATTTTGATGAAATCCAGCTTATCAATTCATTCTTTCATGGATAGTGTGTCTAAAAAGTCGTCACCAAATCTAAAGTCCTTTAAATTTTCTTCTGTTATCTTCTATGACTTATAATTATATATCTGTGTTTGTGATACATTTTGAGTTAATTTTTATGAGGAATATCTAGATTTTATTTAATTAATTAATTTATTTTTGCCTGTGATGTCTAGTCGTTTCAGCACCATGCAGTGAAATGACTGCCTTTCTCCATTGTATTGAATTTGTCCTTTTGTCAAATATTAGTTAACCATATTTATGTAGGTCTATTCTGTTTCATTGAATTTTTTCTACTCTTTTCCCAATACTACACAGTCTTAGTTACTGAAGTTTATAATATGCCTTGAAGTCAGGTAGTGCCAATCTTTTAGCTTTGTTCTTCTCTTTCAATATTGTGATGCTTGTTCTGGGTCTTTTGCCTCTCTAAGTCTTAGAATCAGTTTGTTAATATCCACAAAATAACTTGCTGGGATTTTAGGGGGAATTGCATTGAATCAAGAGTCAAGTTGGGAAGAACTGGCATCTTAACAATACCGTCTTCCTATCCATGAACATGGAATATTTTTCCCCACTTATTTGTTCTTTGATATTTTTAATCAGGGTTTTATAGTTTTCCTTATATAGATCTTGCACGTATTTTGCTAGATTTATGCCTAAGTATTTCTTTGTTGGGAGGTGCTAATGTAAATGGTAATGCATTTTTAATTTCATTTCCTCATTGCTTATTCATTGCATACAGGAAATGATTGATGTTTGTTTATTAATCTTAGATACTGAAACATTGCTTATTAGTTCCAGAAGACTTTTTGTAGATTTTTTCATATTTTCTAAATAAATGTCTACATCATCTGTGAACAAAGACAGTTTTATTACCTGCTTCCCAAGCAGTATAATTGCAACTGCCTTTTCTTGTTGTATTGTCTAGGAATAGCAAGATGAGAAGGAGTTGAAAGGAGTGGTAAGAAGAGACATCATTCTGTGTTGAAAACGATGTTGAAGGAAAGTGTTGAGGGGGAAACATTCTTTTTTATTCTGATATTATAGTTTCTAACTATTAAATATTATCTGTTCTATAGGACTTTTGTAGGTTCTTTAGCTAGGGAGTTTTTCTCTATTATTAGTTTACTAAGGATTATCATAATGGATGTTGGATTTCATCAAATGTTTTTTCAACATTTACTTATATAACTGAGTAAATATTCTTTGGCCTATTTATATGATGGGTTACATCAATTGATTCTTGAATGTTGAACATACATGCCTACCAGAAAAAAATACCACTTGGTCATTGCATATACTTAAAAAATACAGGATTCAATTTGACAAAATTATGCTCATGAGAGATATCATTCTATAGTTTTTTTTATAATATGTTCACCTAATTTTAGCACTAGGGTAAAACTGGACTCATAAAATAAGTTAGGAACTAGTCCCTTAGCTTCTGTCTCCTGAAAAAGATTGTACAGAATTGATATAATTTCTTCCTTAAATGTTTGGTAGAATTTGTCAGTGAATCCATACGGGCCTGGTGCTCTCTGTTCTGGAAGGTTATTAATTATTGATTCAATTTCCTTGTTACTGAAATACATATTCATTTTTCATATTTTAATTTACAATTAAGTAGCTGTTCCTTCTCAGCACTTTGCTAAATTTATTTACCAAGTTTTCAATGTTAAAGTGCCACAAAATTCAGTCTTCCAGTATTTTCTCTCCATTCTATATGGTCTTTTCCTTCAAGACCTCTTTTGCTCCTGTGCTTTTAGATATGGACTGATCATTGCAAATTTATATGTTGGACCTTTCCATTAGACCCTAGCTCTCTAGGTTCATATATTCAATGTTCTACTGGTAATTTCAACTTGAATCTCCCAATAGCTTCTCCAATTTAGAAGCAATTTTTGCATCTCACCCTTGACCTGTGTCTCCATTGGTCTTCCTTTTGTCATGAACTGGTGCCCTTATAACTAAACCTGAAGCAAACTAAAACTTGTCAGTCATAAAGGAGTTCTTCTTTTTCTCATCCTCATTTCCATGGCATTAAATTTACATTTATCATAAGATCATATTTCATGTCCTATAGCTTCTCATTCCTTTCCTTACTACCACCTAAGTTCAAACCACCACTACCTTTTATCTGAGCAAGTGAAAAATATCTTATAACCATGTTTAATCTTGACTTCTACAGTCCATTCTCTAGTTTGAAGCCAGAGGTAAACCACATTAAAGATAAATCAGATTATTTTTCTGTTTTTCTCAATACCTTCCAATTAGATTTTGCCATGATAAATTTACCATGATACCAAGTAACTTGTCCATGGCATACTTAATCTGAAGCCTGCCTGCTTTCCCATCATCTGTTAATAACTTATACCACAGCAGCAATACTGTGTTGGTTTTCCTAGAACACTTGACTTTTAAAAATATACTTTCGTGACCTGGAGCATGTATGGCACAAATGCTTTCTATCTGATATTTTCCTTTAATTTTCTATTCCCAAATCACCCACTCTGAAAGGTCTTTCTGACTAACCCAGTTGAAGTAACAATCCTAGTAACAATCCTTCCTTACCCTGTTCCTGACTGTTTATTTTTTTATAGATCAGGTTAAATAAACTGTGGTTTAGGTATTGTATAGCTTGTTTATCGGTTTGTTTATTTCCTCCACTAGCAAGTAATTTTATTTAATTAAATTAATTAATTAATTTATTTACTTATTTTTTTCTTTTTGCGGTACTGGGGATTGAACCCAGGGGCATTCTACTTCCGAGCTACACCCTTGGCCCTATTTTTTATACTTTATTTTGAAACTGGGTCTCACGAAGTTGCGGAGGGCCTCACTAAGTAGCTGAGGCTGGCTGCGAACCTGGATCCTCTGGTCTCCACTTCCCAAGTACTGGGATTACAAGCATGCGCCACCACGCCCAGCCTACTTATTTATTTATTTTTTTTATTTTTTGCGGTACTGGGGATTGAACTGAGGGGCATTCTACCTCCGAGCTACACCCCAGCCCTATTTTTTATTCTGTATTTTGAAACAGGGTCTCACTAAGTTGCAGAGGGCCTCACTAAGTAGCTAAGGCTGGCTGTGAACCCAAATCCTCCTGTCTCAGCCTCCCAAGTACTGGGATTACAGGCATGCACCACCACACCCAGGTAGCAAGTAATTTTAATGAGGATGGGAACCTTTTTATATTTTTCTTCCTGAGTGCTTGAGATAGCAATTCACACATTGTAGGCAATCAATGTTATTAGAATAAAGAGTGATCAAAATACTTAATATTTTTCAGAATTGAACAAAAATGTTATTGTGATTTAAAATCTGAGAACATTTCCTTTTTAATAATAACTATTTTTCATATGTATCCTCAATGGGTTTTTGGTTTTCTAATGATTACTGTCTGCTTCTATCTTAGTAATGTGTATTCCTTAGGTACAAGTTCACTGCAAAAGTAAATAGGAAAAGATAAAAATGCCTCAGGGAAGGATTAAAGACATTATGATATGTAAGTATAGGAAAATGGTTTATAGAACTTATAAATTAGTGGTTTAAATCATTTTGTGATAATGAGTAGTGGCAAATTCTATGAAAAATGAGTAACTCAGACTCTAAGACATATTTTTAAACAAAAAATCCTAAAAAGCAATATGATAAATGTTTATCTCTCTATAATATGATTTCGAGACATCTTCACTTTATTATTTATAGTTTTAATATTGCCCAACTTATCAATAATCAGTGTGTATTATTTTATAATCAGGGGAAATAAACATATAGTAGTCACTATTACCTAAATATAGAGTTATAAAAAGGTAAGCATAAAGTAGCACTAACTTCAATGAGCTGTACTTCCTGAAAATATCAACTTTTCCTGAGCCCACATGATTTGAATAATGCAACAAAACAGAAACATCTAAATTGAATTTATATTTAAGGACAAGTTCAAAGAAAAAGTGTTATCTACTGAAACAACAAGGTTAATGACTTAGAGTTGTTGAAAGGCCAGTCAGTACATAATTTCTGGGTGAAAAGTTATAGCTATCCTACCTTTTCTTTGATCAACATTATCACATGCACAGAGGTTCTGGTGATTCTTGTGCATTTTTGTTTCTCTTGTGTTTGTATTTTAGATTTTGCACACTGCTTTTGTGAAATACATTATCTCTTAACTTATGGGAAAGGCATTTTTACTATCCCTCCTATATTCATCTCATAATAGAGAAATCTGAAGAGTAGATCATTAGCTCCCAGTTGCCTTGGAATTATAGTTGAACCATTTGAACATGGACTGTACATCCTCCATGATCTGCACTCTACCTGCTCTCTGAGTTATCCCCAGCACCTGGAACTTATTACTTACTCAAGAACATTGATTAAATTAAAGAAAGAGATAAGATGCTTTATGGTCCTATTTTTTTATGTAAGGAAACTAGTATACAGAGATTATTTGCACTGGTTAAAGATAAAAGATTGGGTAGGGATCAAACAATGTCTCTATATTCAGATATTTGACTGTCTCCAAATTCAGTACTTTTTAACTCGGTTCTGTCTCTGCATCTCAGAATGTGCGTGTATATGTGTGCGTGCGTGCATGCATGCGTGTGTGTGTGTGTGTGTGTGTGTGTGTGTGTAACGAGATGTGTCAAGTACAACAGAAAATGACCAAAGGAATCCTAGGAAAATAAAGAAAAGGTAATGCATTCAGTCCTTCTGAAATAATACAAATGGTAATATCATCATTCGGTCTTAGCTTGAAAATCCATCATGGCTTTTACAAACCAATTTCCTACACTGCATTGGCAATCAAATACTTAGCTGTAGCATGCCGTGAATCCAAATGGGCCCATCTAAACTCAAATGGCATGCATTTTAGCATTATTCCACCTCTGCAAGTATCTCTTCAGAATCACAGTAAACCAGGATTTCACTGAACGGAAAGCCTGCATGAAGTGATATATTGGAATCCTATTTTTTTAAATAGTAAGTTTACATTGCTTAAATTGCCCTTTGTTGTACAATGGAAGCAATATAGTCACATCCATTCAATACAGATAATATTCAGGTTTATTACTCTTTTAAGAAAAAGGAAGTCTGCAGTTTCATGCCAGCGATCACATCTGCAAACAATCACCAGGCAAATTTGTTTCATAGTACATCTCCTTGGAAAGTGTGGGGATCGCTAGATTTTACTGACTTTCAGAATCATCTTGTTGGAATTATAGCTTATCCACACAGCCCCACTACTGACAGGTACATAAGCACCATACAAATCATTAGATATCAATGATCATGATTTCTGGACCATTTGTGTATTATGAGAGTAACTACTGCTCTTAGGCCATGAATACCAGCAATTTCTTTGCAGTACATAATAACAAAAGGATATGGTATGAGACTGTAAGAAAAACATCAAACTAATTACAGCTTATTCCATTTATTCCACATGCATAAATGTGCTCTGTTTAGTGAGGCAATTAGGGTTATTCTAAAAACACCAATGGACTTTTAAGTAGGACTAATAAAATGAATTAAAGTGCACATAAAGTAGATGATATTAAAACATAAGTAATTATGCCTCAAACGTTTTCTAGAATTTAATAACATATGGTTAAAGAATGAAGCAAAAAATGCACAATCATATCTGTAAATAGGATATTATGTTAACACAGCTAAGCAGTCACAGCTCTGCATGTCCCCAAACTTCTGCTTTGTAGCATCATTTCTCTTTGTCTTGTGTGTAAAGATTCTCAGGGGGGTTATATTTATACTATCTCTTCTTATGATTTCTTTCCTTCCTTGAGTTTTTCTTTCTTTCTATCACTGATTCTCTATACTTGGGATTAATCTCTCTCGCTGTCCCATAACAACACAAAGCTGAACAGAAAACTTTGTGTTTAATTTTACAAAGCATAAATCAGTGTGAATCAATTGCACAGTCTGCAGACTTTTACTGGGAGTTTTGAGGTAATAGTGAAGACTGTCACAGACATACAGTATAGCAGAGCACAGAGAACACACCAAATAACAGATTGGATATTGAACTGAACTAATGCCCTCTAGTCACATCAGCATCCAAGATATCTCCTTTTCTTGCATTATGCATTTTTAAAAAAACATGAAATAATCTATACTTTATTTTGTAAACTATACTTGCTTTTGATGAAAGAATTAGTTTATTGTCTTAGCTTCATCATTATCAATTCCTTTGTTTTTGATATTTAATATTGATATGGATATTTACAGAAATATTCATATAAATATGTGGTATTTATATAAAAACTATAATTTAAGATATCTTAACCACCTCTCCCCAGAAACATGGATTGAACTAGAGAATGTTATGCTAAGTGAGATCGGCCAGTCTCAGAAAGTTAAGGGTCCTATGTTTTCTCTCATATGTGATGAAATGAGTCTAAAATTTCATCAATTTACTGCTTGGTTAAATATAGATTAAGTTAATTCGGTCTGGCACATTAGTAATGTTATGATAGAATAGGCACATTTTATGTTTAAGTTTTATTTACTTTAGTCTCAATTTTTATTTTATCTTTAAGGTCCAGCATAAAACCTAAAACTACAAGACACAACAAGAAGCAAAAAATGTGAGCCAGCCTAGATATTTCCTATGTATTGGGATTATCTGAAAAATATATTAAAATTATTATGATAATTGTGTTAAATAGTCAATAATAATATATAATATATATAACACATTAATAATATATAATATGACCCTATAGTAAAAAGAAAGCTATAGGAGAGAATTTTGAATGTTTCACCACAAGGAAATGATAAATGTTTGCGGTGATAGCTAACTATTTTGATTTCATTTTTATACCATGTATATATGTATTAAAATGCAACTTTGTATCCTACAATAGTTTAATGTAATGTACAATTATTATATGCCAAAGAAAACTAAAATTAAATAAATAAAATATAGAAAAGGAAAGATACAGAATTTCAGTCCATAAATACAAATGATGAAAATAGCTAAATACAAATGTTATAAATTAAAAGGAGATATCAGAAATGAAAAATCCATTGGATGGGCTTATTTTTTGAGGATACTAATAATGTATATTATATATAGTTCTATAATATGATGTATATTATTGTAATCACAAAGAGGAGAAAAGGAGGATCTCATGACAATTTTCCAAAATTGAAGAAAGATATCAAGCATAGACTCTGAAATCTTAGCAAACCCCAAAGAGTGTAAATTGAAACAACATAAAACATCAAGATATATTAGCATAAAACAGTAAATAAACAAACCCAAAAGCAATGTGGTAAGTTTCTTGTCTTTGTTTTTTGACCTTTTTTACACTTATGACTCACCTTTCAGTATTCTTAGGTTTTAATTATGCGTCTTTTACCAGGTATCAGATAGTAGGAATTTGTTTTCTTTTTTTTTTTGCAGTACCGGGAATTGAACCTAGGGGCTTTCTACCTCCGCGCTACACCTCCAGCCCTATTTTTTTATACTTTATTTTGAAACCGGGTCTCATGAAGTTGCGAAGGGCCTCACTAGGTAGAGAGACAGAGAGAGAGATGGGAGAGAGAGAGAGAGAGAGAGAGAGAGAGCTGATGGTGGCCGCGAACCTAGCTGAGACTGGCCACCAACCCCGATCCTCCGGTCTCCGCCTCCCAAAGTACTGGGATTACAAGCATGCGCCACCACGCCCGGCTAGGAATTTGTTTTCTAAACCAGGAACAAAAAGTTAGCAAACTGTAGCCTTTGGGTGAAACCGATCTACCAGCTATTTCTTATGGCCTGTGAGCTTCAGATGGCATTTACATTTCTAAATGGCTGAAAATATTCAAAGTAGAATGATATTTTATGACACATGAAAATGATACGAAATTCAAATTTTAGTGACCATAAATACAGGTTTACTGGAAGACAGCCATACTCATCCATTCATGCATTATCTGTGGTTGCTCTGCACTAAAATAGCAAAGTAATGTGAAAGGGAATGTATATATGTGTAACTTGTTAGCATTCCTAATTCCACATGTTGTCACCACATATTATTTAATTTATTCTTTATTAGTAGTGTGTATATATATATATTCAAAACAAAGAAAATAAGAATGAACTTCAAATGCTGCATTTTAAGGCATAATTAAGTATTGCTTATTTTGTATTGAAACTGATGCAAATCATTATGTTTTTAATGCAATGACACTGTACCTATGCTTAAAGAACACATGTCAACATTAACACTAAGCACTCCTCCCAATTTCCCTACTCACTACTCACAGAATGTGAGTGTTCAGAAAACCTAGAACATAGAAAATTGTATATTTCATCACAACAGAATCTTCACAAAAATGAAAGATTAGAATGAGGTTACAACCATAATAAATTTCCAATTGTCTCATTTATTAGCCAAGCAAGAAAAGCTATTTACCAGTGGTGAGTTATTTTAATCATATTGGATTGCAACAGCTGAAAAAAAAATGTGTTCAGAGAAAACAAACTTGTTTAATATGATTATCTCTTCAGCCAGAACAGTTACATGAAGAATTGAAAACATTAGAAGCAGCATCAATAATCAATTTGCCTTATTTCTTTTTCTACAAGCAAATGACTTTGAGTGGTTTTGGTTTGCTCTTGATGGGTTCTTAGATATTGCTGACACTCATTTGCTGTTGTTTATTTGGTGGGTCAATACCACCTTTTCAGTGACTGAAGAACTAACCTCTATAAATTGTGTGCTTGGACCAAGGGGAGCCAAGGATATATTTTTTTAAAGTTGAGAGCACGCTAATCCAGTACAACCTGAAATAGAATCTGCTTGTACAACTGAAAATGGTAAAAATAGATATGGAACAGGAAAAGGCTTATTTGGACAAATTTCCAAACTTGTTGAAAATGTAGGAGACACAAAGCCTATCTTTGCCCACTTTATTATTTACCTGCAGGAAATCTCATTACTTGAGGAAAATACAAGAATCTTTCATGTTCTATTGAATCAGTAGTGTCAACAGTAAACTTCATTCCCTATCATGAACTTGCCATCCTCAATTTTGTGAATTTTTATCTGAAATTGAAGTTGGATATCCTGTCCTACCCGACCATACAGCAATCCAGGGGCTTAGCCGTGGTAAAGTTTCGTTGAATATTGTCTGCTCAGGGCTAATGCTGAAATTTTCTGGAAGGTAAGAATTACCCTTAATCACTATTAACAGATAGCAAATAGCCTTGGATTAGTGCTTGCTGCAGACTTGATGGTATTTTATAATGAGTTCAACCTAAAATTACAAGTAAAACAGTGCATTTACTTATGTTAGGTACATTACATCCATTTAAATTATGCAACTGAGGAGCTTCCACCTAACTGTAAATTGGAAGCTATAAATCTGCAATACAATAATATGCAGAAAGGAAGCATCAGGAACACAGCCTAATGGAATTTTACAGATGTCTTCCAAGGGATGAATACATTCAATTCAAAGATTTGCTTGTGGATTGATATGAGCACTTGTCAGGATTCATGTGAAAAGACAATTCAAAGATGACATGTAAAATATCATTACAGATTACAATGAACAGATGAGCATTTGCAATGGATTTTGATGAAAGACGGCGCTCTTGTTGAATCCCAATGAGATGGAATGTTATCATCACCAAAATTCCATTCCTCATAAGTACACCTGTATTATAAAAAAACCATACTCCATTATAGTTATATTTTGAACGTCATCAAGAATGTGGATAATTTTTCTGTCTAGCAATATAAGAATCTAAATAGTACCCTAACTTCTGTTTCTTGGTCCTAAAGCCAAAAATATTTATTGTCTGGCTATTTACAGAGCAAGTTTTCTGAATTCTGTCCTTGAAGAACAGTTTCAAAAGTAACAGCAGATGTCACCTGTTTCAACAGGTAGAAAATTTTAGGTAGGCTTTTGTTGTTCATTCATAACAACTTTAAAAATTACAATATTATGAACCAAAATCAAGATGGAAATTTTCACTGATTTGCTGACTCAATGCTACCACTTCAGAAGTGATTTGTTTTCTATAGCCTCTCCTACTTCTAACTTTATTAGTAAAGGACAATGAGAAACAACCACCAATCTTAGCAGTCCACAATGCTCTATTTTTGAAATTGAAAGAACTTGCGGTATTTTAAAATTGAAAGAAATTGTCATATGTAAAACTGATTTTCAGTTGCTTTTCTTCTCATGTCCGCTGACTGGATGGCAAATTCTGCAATAGTAGGGACCTTACCTTTCTTTTTCAACCCTATGTTCTTAGTGTCTAGAATAGTCTTTGATTGGAGTAGCCCTGCAATATAAGATTTCTGAATAAATGAACAAAAGTGAGATTATTAAAAGTTTTTATAATAGAAAATTGACATATTCCACTATATTATAAACAATGCTGTCTTACTTTCTCATTAAGGTTTTTCCCTTACTGTGTTGACTCGGAACTTTTACACTGACCAACTATTGCTTTTGCATTTTTTGTTGGGTTTTGAACTGGTTGGTTAAGTTCAACCATGTAAATAAGCCCTTTTAATAAGTTCTCCATAATGACCGTATGAAGATAGTATGCCTTAACAGAAGAATAGCAACTGAATAGAGAGAATACTAGCAGAAGACACATTCAGAATTGATGCTTCTATAGTATTGTCTAAAGGGCAATGTGATAAGAATACCCTAGTCACTACAGGAACATATTCTATTGTGAGAACAAAAGAACTTTGATGCAATAGTCATTGTTCTCTTTGCTTAACTCATATATTAAATTCATATTCTGTGACTTTGTTTTTTGGGGTTGCTTTGATACTAAAAATGTCACCAAAGAGAGATTTGAGTTTCTCATCCAAAAAGGATGGTGTTTCGTTTTATAATTAATTAGTTGACATTCTTTTTTTATTATCTCTTATAATGAGTGACTTCTCTGAGACTAAACTAACAAAAGCTAATTTCTTAATAGAATTTATAAAGTTAAGACATACCCTAGTTTTAGAGAACCACAGCAAAAAAAAAATGCCTCTCTTGGAACCTATCACCTCTTTACATGGAATATTTTTCTTCTTTAGAATATCAGTATAATGGCATCTTATGGCAGTACTGGAAAGGGTTATAATAAGTGCATCTTTTCTTTTCATGGGGAAGATACTGAAGTTGTCTTCTCTGTGTAAGTTGAATAAATAGATTCCCAATGTATTTTAATGTGGGCTTGCTAACCTGGATAACAAGGTTATCATGGTTATTTATACATTAATAATGAGGCACATTTGAACAAACACAATTTCTGTACATTGAGAAGCAACAGAACTGCATGAATCAATTTTAATGGGCAAATAATTTAAACAAACTTTCATCATCTGTTTCACATCCAAATGCAAACTCAAAAGAAAGGTTATTCAAACAAAATGCAATGCTCTCTGAACAGCATTATATAGATTTTCATTCAAAGAAACATGCATTTCTTATTCTCCTATCCTATCTCAATACCCATCAGCTTAGGCAACTTCTCTCTCTTAATGTAGTGAATAGTGTTTTATGACAAACAAATTCAATGTGCAGATCAAGATATTTTTTTTAAATAATGGGGGATGAAAGCTAGCTGCTTCTCTAGTTAGATTTCACAGTAAAGAACATTTCATTATTAAATTAAGTGCAACTACATTTCCCAAGGGGTCCACACTAAGGATACTTCACTTTAAATCTGATTGTGTTTAAATTAATGGCTAAATATAGGCTTCGTTAAGTACTTTTATATTTGAGTCAATATTTAAATATTTATCTCTCAAGATATATTTAAGAACATAAAGACTGATAACAACAGAATATCATCATTAATTTTAATTTTCATTGAGAAAGATCTCTTTTTCACTTCTTTTTTTGTGTCTATTTAGGAAAGCAATTGGCATTTTAACAGATTTATTTCTCCCATATTTTTCTTGAAACAAAGTAAAACCATATTTGATTCTAACTTGTGTATTCATGTATGCCCATTTATGTTTGGAATTTCCTGTTGCTTAGCTGGATTTGGTAGCCTTTAAAATGAAGATTCTGCCAAATTTTACTAAATAAGTGAATTTTATGTTATGTTCCAATCCTTCTGTTAGAGTTCCTTAATATTGTCCTTTGTGTATGCTAGTCTTATTTCTAAGGAGAGAAATTGTGGACTGAAGTCTTGTGAGTGCCCGATTAATCTATGATTCCAGTCTCCTCTTCTCCAACACGACTTCTCAATCCTACTCTTTGCACATTGATAATAGCTTTCCCTTATCAGCAGTGGCACTCAAGTCCATTTTCTCTTTGCTCCCAATACTGACTTCCTTTAAGAATACACATTTTAACTCTTGGTCCTTTTTATAAAGTACTTTTAAAAGGTAACATATCATCCAGTGTTCAGACTTCTGACATTAACAATAATTCAGAGCATAGTAGAAGAACTGAAAGTAAAATTTAAAGGTCCCTGAGTGGCAAGGAAAATAATGACCATCAACCTTTTGACTTTCCCTGGAAATACATGGAACTTTTCTTGAGTTCTTAAATTAGAAACTAATGACTGACTTCAGAGGTGTCTCAGGTTTTTTTTTTTTTTTTTTTTTGGCATAAGCAACATAAATGGCTGTTTCCTAAAATTCCAATGCTCTTTAGTAGCATAGAGCAGGCATTAACAACATTTAGTCTGTGAAACCCAAGTAGTAAATATTTTAGCTTTGTGAGCCCTCTGATCTCTGCTGCAACCACTTGACTCTGCCATCAGAGCATGAAAGTAGCTAGAGACAATATTTAAAAGAATAGGTATGGGCGAAGTTTAATAAAAAGCACATGGCAACCTGGATTGGTCCCACTGGCTGCAGTTTGCCAACCCTAGGATAGTGTTTTTAGTGGGAAATGATTGTCTAGAAAAATACTAGATTTCTCAGGGCTGAGAAGAATTTTTTATGAAGCTAACTTGCACGGTCCTTTTCTAAGGCCAAGCATCCCATAATATATGTGTACAGGTGCATTTGTATGCATGTTAAAAAAATACATGTGTATATGTGGTGTGTGTGTGTGTGTGTGTATGAGAGAGAGAGAGAGAGAGAGAGAGAGAGAGAGAGAGAGAGAATTAACTGCACTGATTAAAACTACTCTCTTTTTCACCTATGAATTGACTTTGTTCTTCTCATTTTGTTGAGTGGTGTGATGGTTAATTTTTTTGGGGGGGGATACTGGGGATTGAACCCAGAGGCATTCTGCCTCCGAGCTACCTCCCCAGATTGATTTTATTTCTTATTTGGAAACAGGGTCTCAGTAGGTTGCTGAGAGCCTCACTAAATTGCTGAGGCTGTCCTTGAACCCATGATCCTCCAGTCTCAGCCTCTCAAGTACTAGGATTACAAGCATGCGCCACCACGCCCTGCTGCGATGGTTAATTTTGAGTGTCAATTTGACTGGATTAAGGAATAGCGAGAGAACTAGTGAATCATTATTTCTGGGTGTGTTTGTGAGGCAGTTTGCAGAGATGATTGCCGTGTGAGGAAGTGGACCAGGGGGAAAGACCCACCCTCAATGTGGATGGTGACCATCCAATTGGCTAAGAGCCTGGATTTAAAAAAAAAAGGCAGAGGAAAGGTGATTTCCTCTCTCTCTCTCTCTCTCTCTCTCTCCCCCCCCCCTCTCTCCTGGAACCAGGATACCCTTCTCCTGCCCTTGAACATCAAACATCCAGCCTTTGGATTCTAGGATTTGCATAAATGCCCCCCCCCAAGCACTCAGGTTTTTAGCCTTGGACAGAGAGGTACACCATTGTTTTCCTTGATTCTGAGGCCTTTGAACTTGGACTGAGACATCCTAACAGCATCCCAAAGTCTCCAGCTTGCAGGTGCCTGTCATGGACTTCTCAGCATTCATGATTGTGTGAGCCAGTTCCTCTAAGAAATCCACTCTCCTATCATCTATCTATCAATCTATCTATCTATCTATCTATTATCTATGTATCTATGTATCTATCTATTTATCTATCTATCATCTATATCAATCATCTATCTATATATCTATCATCTATCGTCTATCTATCATCTATATCAATTATCTATCTATATATCAATCATCTATCATCATCTATCTATCATCTATCTATCATCTATCTCTCTCTATCTCTATCATCTATCTATCATCTATCTAGCTAGCTTCCATCTATCATCTACCTATATATCTTCTATTCATCCATTATATTCGTTCTATACCTCTAGAGAACTCTAATAAAAGTGGTATATTAATGCCAATGGACATTGTCTTTTTAGTTAAAACTAAGGGAAAAGTTTGGAGGATATGTTTAATTTGGATTTAATGAAATACGTGGCTTTTAGTCATATATATGTATATATATATATGTCAAATTAAAAGGTAAAATCTACATTTATTTTTAAATAAAATGGAAGAATAAATATGAAAATGGTAGTAAAAATCCAAATGTTTCTTAAGGTTGAGGAAGATTACCTAAGGAAGGACATATCTGGAAGTTGGGTCAAGAAAAGTTTTGAGAAAGTGTGGTTGTGGCTCAGTAGAGGGTGAAGAATTTCCCTGCGTTGCTAATGCCAAATTTTCAATTACCAGGCAGGCAGGAAGCAATCGTTCAGGGTGCAGGCAAGTTGCAGCTAGTGCATGTGTGTGCAGAGGCATCAGCAATGTTCTTCAAAAGCCTGGAGTGTTCTTTTTGGGAGGGATGTAGGATATTAGTCACTAGGTCCAGCGAACAGGAAATATATAGTTATTTTTCTTTACAAAAAGCAAAAACATGGGGACACAGCAACTAGGATCAGGAAATAAAACCCCTTCCTTTTTATAATGCCTCACTAGTACCCTCTACTTTAAAACTTTAACATTGTGTCAGTTGGCACATTTAAAAGGCCCAGATCCATTTTTCTAGAACAGGTATGAAGGGTTATTTTTGAGCAGGGAGGAAATAAAGTAATGAATGGCACACTCCTGTGTGAGCAAACGCTGTCCTTGGATATCCCAATGTAAGAACAGTCTTTAAGTACTCCTAACTCCCCCTTGCTGACTCACTTTGTATAATTATATAAAAGTTCTGAACCAGAGGTCATACTGTGATGTACATCACATGGAAAAACATGGTCAGAGACCAACAGACCCAGAAACTAGCTAAACCTATTCTTCTATTCATCAGTTGTATAAAATTGTAATATTAGGATTAATTTTTCATAAACATGCTATTGTATGGAATAGAAGTACAAAATTTTCAGAATTTCTATATTGAATGCAACTCGAAAGGATTATTGAAGTGTGAGTTAATTACTAAATATGTTCAATTATTTTTCAGAATTTTGTTACTTTTGTGTGTTTTTCTTTTAAGGATAGTAAATGTGATCTCTCATTCTAAATAAACTCCAACAAATATATACCTGGTATGGATGATAGTCAGTTTTATAAATTTGGTGAACACTACAGCAATAATTCCTTAAAGTGGCTTCCAAATATTATAGGTATCAGGCCCCTCAATTCCTGGATCTACAGTTATAAAACAAAATACTAAAATAAAGAGGTTGTTTATTCAATAATAACAAGGCAATGAAATACTGTAAAGGGGACTTTTTAAAAAAGTTTTCCTTATAAATGTTAAATAATGAAATATAGAACCATGTATAAAACCTCCCAAAATTATTACATGCCAAGATGAAATGACTGTTACTCATGAAATGCCTCTATTAAAACCCCTAGCATCTATAATCCCAGTACTTGGGAGGCTGAGACAGGAGGATCGCAGGTTTGAGGACAGCCTCAGCAAGAAGACTCTCATCAACCTAGCAAAGCCCTGTTTCAAAATGAAAAAATAAAATAGGGGCTAAGGGTGTAGCTCGGAGGTAGAATGTCCCTGGGCTCAATACCCAGTACCACAAATAAAAAAACAGAAAAAGAAAAAGAACACCTATTGTATGAATTTGATTTTTATTTTTTTTTATTTTATTTTTTATTTTTGTGCTGCTTTGTAGTTTCACTCATATATATTACATGATTTTGTTTTGTTTTGTTTTTTTTTTTTTGGTGCTGGGGATTGATACCAGAGGCATTCTACCTCCAAGCTACAACCCAGCCCGATTTTATAAACTAATCATGTAATGAACTTTGTGAAGATAAATTTTATTACCTTTTTCTTCCTATTCTTCCCAGCATTTCCAAGGAGCAGGACATTGAGTCTTGCTCAATGCATAGGTAGAGCACCATACCTTGTTTTATTAATGAGCTCAGCACACAGTTCTTAATTTCTAGTCTTTTCTACTCAACAAAACAAAAGTATGTGATCAGATATCTCCAGAGATCCTATTCAATTCAAACTGAGAACATTATTCTCTTTTATGATTCAGAATGGGATAAAGTGGATGAGAATATTTAAATAGTTTTTATATTTATTTCATTGTTCCCAAAGCTCTTCTTTAAGATTATACTACCATAAATTAGTTTCTCTTTTGCATTTATTATAATAGAAAAGAATGAACTGAGCGAAAACACATAATAGATTCAAAACCTTATCTTGATTATAAATGTAGGCATTTGAAATGTAACCGTTAAACATGGAGATTTAAATATACGCTTATTCAATAAACTGCATTGCCCAGAGACCCTGCATTTTGCTCTGTTTATTATTGTACATTCTGTTGAAGAATTACTGTCTTCTTGGGATTGTATCTGAAGGAATCATTCAAAAGCTCTTTCATAACTGGCTGTCTTCCCTCCCTCCCTCCAACCTTTGCAAATTTCTACACAGAAATAATTTCAGACTAATGCATTCCTAGGATTGCAAATTATCAAATTCCCAGAATTGCAAATTCCCAGGATTGAGAAATTATCTTCCTTCTAAACATGCCAATGTAAAAAAAAAAAGCTCTTTTTTTTCAACAATGTCTCCAAAGCATTTCACAATGCCTGCTGCAGAGTTTGTCCTGATAGTTAATGTCCTGGAGACAAGTTGGGGCTGTAACTTAATCTGCATTTAATACGAACATCTTTCACGCTCAAGTAAGATGTCCAAACGCTCCCTCTTACATGACTCAAACCACGTATTTAAGAGATTAAAGCATGGTTCCATTGACATTCATGGGTGGTGATTATTGGTGACAATTTTATGTGCCAAACCCAAAGCAGAACATGAAGCAGAACAAGACGACTCAGAGATCACTGCCTTCTCAAAGGTCATCAAGCAGGAGGGCTCGAGAAACTGAAGGCTGCCAACTTGAGCAGGTCTACTTTGATGCTTGAGTGCTGTGAAATTTAATTTTCGAATAATGCAATGGTGCTTTTTCTACTGGCTTGTATTAAATTACTTAGTGCCTGGAATTTAAGTAGTTTAGGGTTGAATAGCTTAAAGGAAAACCCAAACATGCCTGCTGAGTTATTTTTGCTAAAGATCACAAAGGGCCATGGAATCATGCTAATAACAACAATGACAACACCAGTCATGGCTAACACTACCTAGCACTGTTTTAAACGCTAATGTGTTTAATTAACTGTGTGTTATTTACTAGTTCTGAGAGAATGGAATTCATCTAGAAATAGATCTATGGTTTTCTCTCTACCACTCATATCCCAAATATAATCTTGGAGCATTTAACACTGAAGATTGAATAAATCAAAAGTCCAAATGCACTCTTATTAAAAATCAATGGCCTGATAGAAGGACTTTCATTTACACGTTTACATAAAGGGGAGACAATGGAAGATACATTATACTTTTGACATCTGCAGACATGAACTGACCGGCTCTTCCAGATTTACTTGTGTAGTACAGAGTAAATGAAATTAAAATATATGCGAGACCCTGTTTCAAAATAAAATATTTAAAAAAGGGC
Organism: Glis glis; assembly: GCA_004027185.1. Classification (NCBI taxonomy): domain Eukaryota; kingdom Metazoa; phylum Chordata; class Mammalia; order Rodentia; family Gliridae; genus Glis; species Glis glis. Next base: position 25,980 of record PVJS01008524.1, read on the forward strand.
TGGGGGTCATAGCTCAGAGGTAGAATGCTCTTGGGTTCAACACCAGTACCAAAAGAAAAAAGAAAACAAGTGTTTAATTTCTGACTGTGTTATTATTTTCTTGTATTTTAATCTTAAGTAGAAAAATTCATTTAATCAATAATATGTGTGTATTTTCTGATTAAGTTTTGTTTTAATATAGAAGGTACATCTCATATTATTCCTTTTACCTCATTATAACTATCTTCAAATAATTTCAGACAGGAAAAATGTTCTTAAGAAGTTGTGAATAGCTCTTATATATCCTTCATCCAGCTTCTCTGAATGATAATACTTTAAATAACCATAGTACAATTATAAAAATCAGAAAATTAACTTGAATAAATGCTATTTACCAATCTAAAACTCTTACTCAAATTTTACCAGTTGTCCCAAGAGCATCTCTTTGCCGATCCAGTAAGCGACCTATTTGTCTTCACTTTATTGCATTTATTTGTCTTGTCTTAGTTTCCTCCAATCTAGGATGGTTCTGCACTCTGTCTTTTGTGAATTTATACTTTAGAAGAGTTAATTTATAACTTTGATTTGTAGGATGCCTCTTCTGCAATTTATGCATTTTTTGCAAGAATATTACAAAGGTGATGTTGTGTTCTTCTCATTACATCATTTCAGAATATCAATAACTGTGATATTATTATATTTCATTATTGGTAATGTTTATTTTGATCATTTTGTTAAGATGATATGTGGCAGACATTTCAGATGTAAATTTTTTAAAATCATTTTTTTTCCTTTAAAAAGAAGTTCCTGCAGTCTAAGGCTCAGGAAGAATAAGTTGTTCTAAGTAGAGTAGTAGAGTAGATACAGAAACAGGATCCCATCAAGAAAGAAAATGGCACCATATAAGAAACCTAGAACAGAGAAAGAGATAGAAGAGCAGAATCTTATCTGAGGAGGGCAGAGTTGGAAAGACTAGATGAAATACATTTGCCTTTTTTTTATAACTGACTTTGGCTCAGTTTAATAGACTGTGCCATAGACTTTACTAAGGGTTTTAACTGTGAACCTGGAAATGTGTTAGTGAGATGTGACTATGCATACTTTCCTTTGTACCTGCTCTCCTATGCTTTTCCTATTCACAAATACTTTTAAGCTCCAAAATATTTCTCTGGTTTCAATTTTGACTAGGTTTCTCTGCTTCTACCTCTAGTCATGATTATATATGTGGCATGTAGGCCAGGGCTTGCTGTATTCAGTGACTTTAATACCTTTCATTCCCTAGCACAGTAAGGCTTAGTACACAGGGCATCCTGGACCACAGGTAGAGTTGAATTGTAGGAAGAAATGTGGAAATGATGGTATATTTGATTTGGGAAAGATTCATATTCTTTTGCATTGTATATGTTGGCCAAAGATTTGTTGAAGAATTCCTGGAAAAAAAATCAGTCAATTTTATTTCCCAGTACCTCTCCTTTCCCTCCCCTGCATCAAATTATGTATGTGCATGTACAAATATGTAACAGAAAATATCCCACTATTATAACGATAATGTACCAATAAAAAACACAAAAAACCTAAATATAATTATTGAATTAGGAATTGAAGCACACACACGCACAAAAATCAGTCAAAAGATCACCACATATCATTGTAAACATATTTTCCATCCCCCCTTCCTCCATTCTAGACCTTCAATATATGTAAGTAAAAAATTGAAACATAAGCAGTTAGTAAAGTGGGTTAATATGTCACTTGTGGACTTAAAATAAGTTGTAGGTCTCTATCTGATGATGAATTTAAAAAACCAAGATCTTTAACATAGTAACACTTTCATGTGCGAATATATTTTCATTATTTTCTTTGATGGAAGAATTTATGCCTTATTTTGAAACATATGAATTGTATTGGTTCACATTAGCAAAATATATATCATTTCTGAAATTTTTGTGTTAAACTAAGACATTTTACTTTATTTTAAGCATTTGAATATTTTCTAGGATGAGCAGTCCATTCTTAATTCTTTCCAATGTGTTAATTCTTATATAGAGAGTGTTATGTAATATTTTGGATATTGACAATGTAGCTAACTTATTAATTTCTCAATTATCAAACTGATTATATGTGAAATTAAAAGCAATTTATAAAACTATTTACATTTACATTTTTCTTTCTAAATCTTAGATGTGTTATTTTCTCAGATATTTTTGTAATAAAATGCATCTACTCTTTTGCTGGTAAAGAAAAAATATTGCAATGCCACGGTTATAGATAAAGAATTATGTCATATTCATAAGATGCAATAAAATACTAAAAGCAGTAAAGATGTTAAAAAGAATGAAATAGGTATACATGAATGTTACTAAGTGAATAAAAACTCAGTCCTGGGTGAGAAAAATCTATACAAACATATACTGCAAGCATAGACCTTTTTAAAAAAATTCATAGATTTTAGTGAACAGGTCTTGCCCATTTTCACCACAAAGAAACAAAATAGGAGTTATAGAATTTCAAAAGGATAACTTGTACAGAAATGTCAGATGCAACCATCAATAGCAATAAGAAAAATGAGCCTGAAATTGTCTTGGAACAATTGAGAGTACAGAGAACAGAATGGAAATAGCATAACCTTTAAGTTTGATCTCTATTTTATACAGCATTAATTCATGATTTTCAAAAGATAGAGATAGTTAACATCCATCCAGGCCTTCCTTCACTCAATAAATATCTGACTATTTGGCAGACACTATGTTATGTTGAACATGAAATGTTGGAGGAGACACAATACCGTTCTGCAAGGTGTTTGCAGTTAAGTGCAGATATATCTTCCAGCAAATTTATTACTGTGTGATAAATAGTGCATGGATTTTTTAAGAGGGTCGTAGAAGCTTAGGAAGAACACAACTTGGCCTTTGTCAGAGAGGCGGATATGAAGCTTCTCAGAACAGGTGGCCTCTATCATGTTTATCTATAATACTTACTGAAATTAGTAAATAAAAGGGGGCAGGGGAGGTAAGAATAAACAAACAGAAAAATCAGGATAAGGGAAAGGCACATAATGATAGCATAATAAAATAACATAATAATAGAAGCAAAGACAAAGGTTGAATAACTTCCCACCCATTTAAGGAAAAACAAATAACACCAACAAACCACAACCAAATCAAGTAGAACAAATTTAAGAAGTTCTAGAGGTCACAGTAAATTGGAAACACAAATAATATGACAGGCATTAAGTCCAAACATAGCTATCGTCAGAAAAATGTGTACCAGCAAGTTTATCTATTTAAATACATAATCCTAAGGTTTCCTAAAAGGTAATTGAACAGTTATAGTCTTTACATAAGATATATCAAGTTATTTAGCTGACCAACATAGAATAAGATTTTTATATTTTTTAAAAAATCTTTATTTTCTTCTTTTTAATTATCTGTATTTTAAAAACTTATAATTATATACATTTTAAAAATATATTGAAATGAGAGGTAGAATTAGTAATATCTCATGTTTTTAAGTTTTCTTTTCTACCAAGTGACTGTTACGTAGAACCACCATACGACCCAGTTAAATTGCTCCTCGGTATCTTTCCAAAATAATTGTCAGAATACTATAGTGATACATGCATACCCATGTTTATAGCAGCACCATTCGCAATAGCCAAATTATGGAACCAACCTAGCTGTCAATCAACAGATAATGAAAATGTGGTATAAACACACAGTGGAATTTTACTCAGCCATAAAGAAGAAGAAAATTATTTCATTTGCAGGAAAATGGATAGAACTAGAGAATATTATGCAAAGTGAGTTCAGCCAGTCTCAGAAAGTCCAAGATAGGATGTTTTCTCTCATATTCGGAAGCGAGGGAGAAAATAGGAAACAAAAGGGACTTTAGGTAATTGAGGAGAGAGACCAGTAGAATAGTGGAAAAGGATATGGGGAGGGAGGTGGGAAAGGGAAAAAGGAAGAATTAATGAAAGAAACAATTTAAATTATGCTATACCCATGTATGAAAGTATCACTACCAATGCCACTAGTATGCACGGGGAGGGGTGGGGAGTGGGGTGGGACCTGAAGGGAAACAGACCAGGACCTGTTTATATGACTTTGAACCTCACTATGATGTATAATTACAATGCACCAGAAATATAAAAATAATAAAAGAAATAAAAATCTAGAAGGTATCTGTACATGAAATACAAAGAGTGCTATTTGTCCAACTGCTAATGATTCCCTTCAAACAGTATTTTTTTTCAAAGGAAAGCTTGGATTATGTTCAGCTGTAACTCTAGGAGACATAGAGTACTCAACACCTAGGACAACGCATCCCATTTGGGCGGGCTCCTGGCTTCTTCCTGAAAGGGTTGTCTGAGCTGTGAAGTTGACGGTATCATCATGCAGAAGTCATCTGTGACCATCATTATGCCTCGGGAGTTAGGGATCCTGTGAAAGCTTACGCTGCCCAGGAGGGAGCCTGGAAATGGGAGTTTTAGTGGGGAAGGGACGTTTGGAGTTTTAGTTTACAGTCGATTTGTTGTTCAGTGTTGTGGTTTATAGATCAATATATTGTACCATATTGCAAGGTGTAGATTTATTTGCCAATTTCATAGAATGATGTATACCAGATGGTTATTTTTAATGGGAGTGTAATTTTGTGATATGTGGATCATAAAAAAAGTGCCATAAAACCAGACTAATGAGGCAACTTTAGGTAGGTAACCATATTCAGAGCTCAGCACCTGTTCAATCAGCATATTGATGAAAGCTCATTGAAATCTTTGTTTGCTTCTACTTTTCCACTTAATTCTTCACAAAGAACCATTTTTGGATTATTTGGTTCTAATAATTTGAGGTAACATGAATCTCTATAGAAGTACAAAGGCCTTCTTTGTCTTTGAAGAATAGTAGTTCATTACTTTCATTAAAGAGGAAAAAAGCAATCAAACAAAGAATTATAGATATTAGCATTATAGAGCCAATGTACACTTATCAATATCCTTTGCAGATTGTGTTTTCCTTGTCTGGTGAAATAGAGAATCAAGTAAAAAGTATTGTTTGCATAAGATCCACAGAACAAAGGGAGCTGACTAACCAATCTTGCTTTACCATTGTATTAAAGTATGCAGGTCTTAGAGATTCCAAAAGTAAATGGCTTCTTTTAGTTCACCATGAAATTTGTTAATATGTGACTTCCTTCCTTCTTATATACTTTAATTATGATAGGTTATGTTTGTTCATTGATGTGTATAAAAAAGAAATGTTTTAGTGGGATCTATAAAAATATGGGAAGAATAAATATGGGCTCATACATACTAGACTATTGTATTATTTTACCATCGGGGTGATCCATTTCCACATTAATAAATTAATCATTACTTATTTAATGGTTTGTTTTGCTCTATAACAGTGATTCTTGAAAAAGGAGGTTAGTGAAGAAGCAAAATGTATTTATATTTTTAAGTGATCTTCTACTATCATGAATTTGGCATTATTTAAATACTGACTATTTCATTAAACAAGCATACATATTAATATTTACCATCCCTCCACTTTCTGATACCTTGTTAGTTTTGAATGTACTTTCTCATGTGTCTGGCATCCTTTATTTAATTTATAACATGAATGTATAAGGTGTTACAAGTTTTGTGAATAAAAAATACATCTTTTAAATCTAATGTTACCCTTTTGCAGAATGACAAATATGTCCTTGTGACTTTGAGAGTCATTTATAGAAGCCAATAAATACTTCCAAAATATTAGGTGAATAATAATATTTATTTATAATAATATTTATTTGTGCTGTTAAAGTTGGAGTACAGAATACTGATTTGGTATGAAATTGAGACCCACTTGACCAATTATTTCCACCAGTGAGCCAACTGGATATAGTGCTTATTGATCAGAAACCTGTATGATAATAACAAAACACATCATATTATTTTCTACCAAAATGCTCTTCTTCATAAAAAAAATATGAGATTATGTGAGATCAGTGCAAGGGATAGTGAATCTTAAGATTGGTGGAGTGGGATTAGACTGAAGTCTATGCTGGTTAACTGATTCAATTACAAAGCCGCTTTCCCTGGTTTTGTGTGATACCCATATTAACTTGAAATCATTGTCTTATCTCCTAGGTTCTTGGGAACCATCATTGGGAAACCTCTCCTTGGCAACTGTAACCAGGCTTCTCTTAGACTGCAGTGGTAACCAATCCACAAGTGCATGCATGTAGCATCGTGTTTGCTTGATGGTATTTGAGTAAAGAAGAATAAAGCCCACAGTGGGGAGTCTCCTTGTAAGTGTTCTATTGGATGTAAATGCAAATGTGTGCGGCAATGAAGAAAAGGCTATGAGAATATTAGACTGAATTCCATCACATTATTGAAATATATTTCTACTAAGAGTGAATCACATACAGCAGAGAAGACATTAGCTAGGTGACAGCCAGATTTAAATTCATTTGAATAAATATAAAAACTAAGAAATAAATATGGGAAATACATTTTTATTCTTAAAAATGTATTGAAACTTTTGAAAATGGGCATGCAATATTCAAAATGATTTTTTCAGTAATCTAAAATTTAGGCAGGAAAAAATGATTATACGTAAAATCCCATAACTCCTTTGGCTGAAAGCAAAACAATTTCAATAGTGGATGAACATTTTGTGTTTGATAAAAATGGAATTGTGATGGATTTGCTAATAGAATGTGTGAGCACAATGTGTTAACTTTGCCTCAACTCTTTCTGTGTGTCCATTTTCATGATGAGCAATAAGACAGCAGAAATTTAAGACTTAGGTAAACTAAGTCAATAGCAATGTATAATAACAAAATGAATGCCAATATAATAGAAAGACAAGTATTCTGAGAAGTTTTTGGAAGAAATGCTTATTGGCTAGAAAGTCAGAGCCCAGAAAAAATCATCTCAGGAAGAGAGAACATGATCACTAATCGAAGGGTGAAATGATTGATTTTCATGCGAAGAAACATCCATGCTTACATAGTTCCATGGCACAGCCAGGATTCTGATGATCACCCTTTAAACCTGGATGGAAAAAGAGTACATTAAATGTGCAAAGATTTAAAGTTTTTAAAATGGTGACTTGTCTGTGAAATAAACAGTAAGTGAAAAAGAGTCTTTATGTTAATTTTATCAGATTGCATTTGCAGATAATAAAGTTTAGATCATATTTCTCTAACTAAATCCTATGCTATTATGAAAAACACATATGACAAGAAAGCTGACCTTTATGGTTTAATGAAGAGGAGAATTTAGTAAAAGCAAGAGAAAATGGCACATGATAATACATAAATAAGAATGCAAAGATGAGAAGACTATTCTAGGAAAGTGGTGAGGACATTTATGGATAATAATTTGAAATTGCTGTTCCTTGTCCTGTTACACAATCTAGGGACAGAAGGAAAAGTTTGCTTCATTGGTGGAAATGAATATTTTTGTTTTAGAAAGCAGCTAGAAGGAAAACAAATGGTCTGTAGGAAAAGCAAGAGAAATATGAAAAACAATGCCAATAAACTCATTAGGTTAACAGAGATTCAAATGTGCTTGTCCAACATGTATTTTTAAGTGTTATGAAGAATATTTGCAGACTAATCATATTTAATCACTAGAATGAACAGATGAAGAAAAGCAAACATATTGGGGAAATATTTTCTAACTTGAGGGCATGAACAATAAATAACCATTAAGCATCCCACTCAAGGAAACTAGATGACGCAGAGGACATGAAAGCAAAATGATTCTTTCTCAGGGTGATTTACATTACAGTTTATAGAAGAGACTGCTAGAGGTAGAGAGGCATATGATTATCTAAATATTTATCTATCTATCATCTATCTAAGTTAAAGTTAAGGCACATTGTGTTTAAACCATATTTTATTTGGAATGGATGAAGGAGATATATAGGTTACATTCTTTTAATTTTCATAATAATTCGGAAATGCAATAGTTTAATTTTGCTCTACTAAAACTAACAGGGTTACTACAAATTTAATTCCACTTTTTATGACACAGCATCGTGTATTAAAAGTATCCCAAAATACCGGAGTATATTCTAGTTCTGTCTGGTTATCTGAACTTGGAATAGTCTACCTTTCTGAGTCTTGCTGAATTCAGTTATAAAATTTCCTAATAGTATCATCTCTTTTTAACTTTCAGAATAAAGCACATTGTAAAATATAGAGTGACACAAAAATAATGAAAAAATTATTAATAGAAAGCTGCCAAACATATTTCTATATCTATATCTATCTATCTATCTATCTATCTATCTGTCTGTCTGTCTGTCTGTCTGTCTCTATTCCATGAAGAACCTCATGATAGCCAGGCACAATGGCACATGCCTGGAATCCCAGTACTTGGGAGACTGAGACAGGAGGATCACAGGTTCAAAGTCAGGTTCAGCAATTTAATGAGGCCCTCAGCAACTTAGCCAGACCCTGTTTCAAAATAAAGAATGAAATAGGTCTGGGGTTTAGCTCAGAGGTAGAATGCCCCTGGGTTCAATTTCTAGTACCTAAAAAAAAAAACAAAGAACCTGCCATAGCTTCATCATTAGGGCTCAGCAAATCTTCTCTCAGTAATTCCCTACAAGGAGGGAGGTGGAAATAATGGAAGAGTAGAAGGAAGTGAGGGAGAAAAGGAGTAATTTTACAGTGGTAAAATTTGATAGAAGTTACTTCAATCACGTGATCAAAGTCAGTATCAACAATGATGTCATATTGAACTATGTATCCTAGATACAATGTGATGATTAACACTTCACCTGTATGGCCTTTTATCCCAAATCCAGGATCCCACTCTACTCTTGAGAAAAATCTCAGCTGAGGGCCAGTTTACAAAATACCTGACTGATAGTTCTTTTCAATGCCATCAAAACCTAGCAATGCCAAAGCCCGGCGTGGTGGCGCATACCTGTAATCCCAGTACTTGGGAGGCTGAAACAGGAGAATCCGGGTTTGCGGCCAGCCTCAGCTACTTATTGAGGCCCTCTGCAACTTAGTGAGACCCTGTTTCAAAATAAAGAATAAAAAATAGGGCTAGGGGTGGAGCTTGGAGGTAGAATGCCCCTGGGTTCAATCCCTAGTACCACAAAAAAGAAAAAAAAAAAAGAAAAACAAGACTAGCAATGCCTGAGAAACAATCATAATCAAGGGGAAACAGGATTCAGGACAACTAAATGCAATGTCATATCCTTGGATTGGATCCTGGGATAGAAAAAGGGCATTCAGCCGGGCGTGGTGGCGCGTGCTTGTAATCCCAGTACTTTGGGAGGCGGAGACCGGAGGATCCGGGTTCGCGGCCAGCCTCAGCTCTCTCTCTCTCTCTCTCGCTGTCTCTCTCTCTCTCTCTACTTAGTGAGGCCCTCAGCAACTTCGTGAGACCCGGTTTCAAAATAAAGTATAAAACAATAGGGCCGGGGGTGTAGCGCGGAGGTAGAATGCCCCTGTGTTCAATCCCCAGTACTGCTAAAAAAAAAAAAAAAAAAAAAAAAAAAAAAAAAAAAAAAAAAAAAAAAAAAAAGAAAAGAAAAAGGGCATTCAGCAGAAACTATGGAAACTTGGATAAAATATGAACTTTAGTTAATATTAAAACAAAATCTCAGGAGATATGCTACAACCGAATTTCACTAAAGTCCATGACTCCAATGGAAATAGAAGCCACTAACTAACAGAAATTAAGTCTGCACTTAATAGTATGAGAACAAGATGGAGAAAACCAGCAGAGGGTGAAAGGCAGAGAGGCTTAGTGAATTAAAAGGACAAAATTAAAATTACAACTAAGGACACTCATTAGAATTTTTTTTCTTTGATCACTCAACAGTAAAGAAAGTGTTATAATAAAACTCTAAAAAAAGAATCACATTAAATGGGTATCAACCCGATGAAAACTTTAAATTGTAGGAAGGTTTTTTTAAAAAGCTGATCACTTTTTAAAAGAATAAAACATACTCAAGAGGCGTATCTGGCAAGCCCTAAACGTTTTCATTACCTTTAAATGATTTCTTCCTACTTAATCTTATTTGAAAGATTCAGGAGTCTTCTGATGTACTCCAGCTCTTTGCTGTTCTCTTACTGCTTCCGGGGAAAGAGATCACACAGAATGCTGGTGATGACATGGAAGCCTGGTTGCTGCTGCCTGAAACATGCTCTCTGGAGAGCAGGGAGGACCTCAGCAATCTCAGCTCATGAGAAAATACCTAAATACTCACACACATAACACCCGCGAGGCCTGCTCCCATCCCAGTTCACCAAAGCACCACAGCCAGTTGCGCACTGCCCCGGTGTAAATTCAGAACATGTTATTCATACACAGAAAACAGAATGAAGCTGTTTAAAGTCTGCTGCTTGAAATGACTGTATTTACACAGTAATTTTTCTCTCAAATGTTTCCTTTGTCCAGTCCACGTTCCTAATAGAATTGTTTGCTTATGAGAATGAAAGATATCTGGATGAAATATGTTAGTGCAATGAGGAAACAGGTGATTGTTTATGTTTTTGTTTAGTAGCCTAAAGACGAGGATCAACGGCCTCAATATTCACCAGTCCATGCAAGAGACTTCCTCTTGCTATGGTTTAAATGTCCCTCCAAACTCAAGTTGAAGTTTAATATCCAATGTGAGAAATTAAGAGATGGGACCAGGTGAGACTTTTAAGAAGTAATTAGGTCCCAAGGAATCTGCTCCCATGAATGGATTAATAGACTAATGGATTATGGGTTACCTCAGGAGTGGGTCTGTTATAAAAGACAGTTTGTGTCTCTTTTATTTGCCCCTTGCTAGTAATACCCTGTGACTTCTCTAGAATTGCCTCTGGTAAGAAGGCCCTGACCCGATGTAGCCCCTTGATTTTGGACTTCCCAGTCTCTGGAAACCTTAGCTGAATATACCCTTATTTTTTTATAAATGACTCAGTCTGTGGTATTCAGTTATAGCAACAGAAAATGGCTAAAAAACGCATGCACTTACATCAATGAGCCCCATACTCCCACTCAAAATTTTATTTCTTCTTATTTCTTTATTTTAATTGACAAATAAGAATTGTATATATTTATGGTGTATAGCATGATGCTTAGGCTGGGCGTGGTGGTGAGCGCTTGTAATCCCAGTACTTGGGAGTCTGAGACCTGAGGATTTGGGTTCGTGGCCAGCCTCAGCTACTTAGTGAGGTCCTTCACAACTTAGAGAGACCCTGTTTCAAAATAAAGAATAAAAAAATAGGGCTGGGAGTGTAGCTCAGAGATAAAATGCCCCTGGGTTCAATCCCTAGTACCGCAAACACACACACACATACACACTGTGGAATGGGTGAATTCTGTACCGGAGGCAACTTATTTACCAGTTTAAATGTTCAAATTCAGCACTAAACGCATATTTGGAGTGGGGAATTGTATTAATTTTCTAAAGCTACCATAACAAAGCATCATAGAGTAGGTGTATTGAACAACAGAAATTAATTTCCTCACAGTTCTGGAGGCTGGGAGTCCAGGATCAAGGTTTCTGAGCAGTGAGTTTCTTCTGAAGCCCCCATCCTTGGCTTTCAGATAGCCACCTTCCTCCAGTGTCTCCACATGGTCTTCCTGTGTGGGCACCTGTGTCCTAATCTTCCCCTCTAAGAACACCAGTCATGTTGGGACAGGCACACCCATATGACATCATTTTACATTATTGTCTTTTTAATGGCCGTATCTCCAAGTAGAGTCACATTCTTATGTACTAGCGGTTGGTGCTTCAAGACAGATGGGAATTTGGGGAGGAGACAATTCAGGTCATCACTAGGACTAAATCTCCCTGCCTCTGACTCCAGAGTTGAAGTGCGTTCTTACTGACTCTGCGTCAGAGAAACCGGATGATGCTATGTCCAATGAAGATAGTTAAGCACCGGGTATTATTATGCTTCTATATATCAAAGGAATGTGCAGCCAATACTACTAGCTGTTCATCAAACTGCTTCCCTCTCCTTCTGAACACAGGATAGTCTCTGTTCAGTGTAACTCTAAAATTGAGTTCTGGCAAATGGAATGTGGGTGAAAGTCATGAAACTACTCCCAGGCTTGCCCTACTCACATCTTCTACATAGTCCTACAGTTTTTCTTTTATCCCTGTCTTCTTGTACTGGACATTGACAGGGCTCCTGTTAACAAGAATGTTTAAATGACTCCAAAGATCAGAACTCTTTCCCAGATACATAGTAAACTTTATGGAAAGCAGAAACAAACAATGATATTAAGTCACTGAAGTATTGGAATTCATCATACAGATTCAACTTAACTAAAACAAGAAAGCTATATTAGTCATAGGGTATCTAAAGGGAAAAAATAAATTTCAGTTGGCTATCTTCCAGAAAACTAAGGACTGGTTAAAAAATTGGAACTTGAGCCGGGCGTGGTGGCGCACGCTTCTAATCCCAGTACTTGGGAGGCTGAGACCAGAGGATCCGGGTTCGCAGCCAGCCTCAGCTACTTAGTGAGGCCCTCCGCAACTTAGTGAGACCCTGTTTCAAAATAAAGAATAAAAAATAGGACGGGGGAAGGGTGGAGATCGGAGATAGAATGCCTTTAGGTTCAATCGCCAGTACCACACACACACACACAAAAAAATTGGAACTTTATTGCGTTCAACAGAGGGCACTATGAATTGGGAAATCCTTGGGTTTTGCAATATCTTACTTTGTTTTCTGGGTTTGAAACTAGAAGTATAAGCAGGGGCACTGAGGGATTAATAAAATTCCCATTTCTGTTTAAGTTATTCAAATTATTTCTGAATAATATAAGAACATCCAAACACCTTGCTGATGATAGTGGTTAAAAGCAAGATTCTCCACCAGATAGACTGCCCAGGTTCATAATAATTGCTTCCCAAAATTTCTTAACAAACATCCATTGATTCCCTATGCTTGTAGACATACAGTGAGAGTTCTGTATTATTTTCTCGGCTTCTGTTGCCTCGTTTTTAATCTCAGAAACTGTTTTTCATTGTTCTTTCATATACATTGCCCCTTCCAAGATATAATGCATGCATTTGAAATCATGACAAGCAGGAAATATATACCATGATTTTTTTACTCTTATATTAAGATACAAAAACATTACAGCATCGGGAAAAAAAAGATAGATGACCAGTGAGAGCGAGACCTGGTTTCCAGATGCCAGGAAAGGAATCTTTCATCACTGCAAGGAGGAAAAAGAAATCAAGGAGCTCAGGCCAAACGTTATGAAAAAGATCTACAATTTTCGGTTATGATAGAATTTTTCTATTAATGGAGCAATGCATAATCTATGTAGTATATGCATTGGTTTTCTTTGTAATACATATCAGCTTGTCATTTTATTTTCTCATACAGACTTTGTATGAAAATTCTCTAGTTACCATCTTCAGAAAATTAATAATATAACAAGTCTATTAAATGCAATTATAATTTAAAATTTCATTGGAATTTTTACTTTATTTAGTGTTTCTTTTTCTATGTAGAAGTTAGATCGACCAAATATTTTCTGATTTACTGTGTGGTTTTGTTGGCCAGACACTTTTGGAAGTTTCTAATATTATTAATGTGATATAATTTTCTGTTTTAGCAATTAAAGTTATTTATCTGCTTGGCTACATCTTTGGTAGGAGGTAAAGTTCTGCAGATTAATTTAGGCACAGTGACAGTGATTTTCCCTATATGTGAAATCAAAATAAGATCAATTGAGCCAAGTATGGCGGTGCATGCCTATAATCCCAGTACTTGGGAGGCTGAGACAGGAGGATTGCAGATTTGAGGCCAGTCTCAGCAACCCAGTGAGAGCCTCAGCAACTTAGCGAGATCCTGTTCAAACTAAAAGAAAAATGGTGCTGGGGGTGTAGCTCTGAGGTAGAACAGTCCTGGGTTCAATCCCCAGCACTAACGATAATAATAATAATAATAATAATAATTAATAATAATAATGTCAATTGGTTTATTTTCTGGTATCAGAAATGCTCATTCAACTTCTAGCCAGGACATAATCATGGAAACTAGAATTACCTTTTCAAACAAAATGAAAACGAAAGAGATAGAGAGAGAAAGAGAGAGTAAAATCAGAATATTTGAAACAGAAGTGCTCCTGTCTCTGGACATCAGGTAAAAAAGACAGTCATCCCTAAGAGACAGGAAACAAAATAGGTAAGTAGCTAGGGATGGAAGGACAGAGTATCAGAGAGGAGAACCCTACACGGAAAAATATCACAAAGATCTAAAGAGTGTCTCCTGAAAAGAATCTGCTCAACCTTGTCAAAACATACATATAAGGACCCAACCTGAGCATAGGGAAAGACACACTGGAAAAGATTAGGGATAATAGAACCGGACACTCACACAGAGCCAGGAACAGTGCTTGTTATACCAGCCAGACTGGAAAATTCTCATCATTCATAGAGCACTGGGTAAAGATCCAGAATTATTTTGCCTCAATATTGGGGAAAAATAGCCCTAGGCTAAACACAGCTCTGATCTTGTCTAACAAATATTAAAAGCCAGATATGAAAAGTTCAAACTATTTCCAAGTAACTAAACTGAATTTTAGAACAAAGCAGATTTATAGAAGAATAAAAATATTTAACAACCAACAAGGTAAAATGCATTTTATGTGAGGCATAGAATTAAAGTTTACCAGTCATGGGAAAAAAAGTAAGAAAGTATAACTCATAACAATGGGAAAATGTATCATAACCAACACAGAACAGACACTATGCTAGAGCAGGCAGACAGTGATATTAAAACTGTTCTTATAACTGTACTTCATGTCTTCAAAAAGTTAAGTGAAGACATGTAAAAATATCACAATGCACAAGTTAAACCTCTAGGGGTTAAAACTATAATGCATTACATGAAAAATAAACTAGATGGAGTTAATAGATTATATATTGCAAAAGAGCAGACCAGTAGAGGAAGGGGACCAGCAGTAGGAAGGTGGGGAAGAGGTGATAGTGAGAAATGAAACTGACCAAATTATGTATGTATGCTACTATTATGTATACTAATAATCCACTAATAAAAAAACTAAAGAAAAAATCAGTGAATTTGAAGAAAAATGAATTAAATCTATCCAAAAAGAAACAGAAAGAATAAAATATTAAGACCATTGGGAAGGCAATTATCAGTAAACCATGAGGTAATTTGAGTGTCCCCAGGAGAAGAGGACACAAAGAACATTTAAAGACATAATGGACACTTTTTTTCCCCAAATTTGGAAGACTATGTTTGGTTAGATGATGGATTCAGTTCGAGACACTCAGTATGAGATTCGACTTTTAATTCAATCGAAGATGCCAAAGCAATAATTGGAAATACAGGTTGAACTTCAGAAAAGAGGCCAGAGCTACAGACAAGAAAGAAATGGAAATGAATCACATCCTAATGGAAAGTGAAGTGTGAAAAGATAAAATTGAGGAACAGTCCCAGGGAACTTCAAGATTCATGGCCATCTAGAGGTAGAAGGATGCACAATAGTTATTTAACCATCTCCTATTAATGTATACTCCAGTTGGTTCCATTCTTTGGCTGTTACAATCATATATAAATGAATTTTACATGGATTATTTTGCAGGTGTTACAGATATATCTGCTGGCTGGAGTCCCAGATATGGGATTGTTGAGTAAATGCATAAATACTTTTGCAATTTTGTTATATATTATAAAATTTCTTTTTATATGCACTATTGTCAGTCCCCACCAGCAATGTGTAAGAAAGCCTACTTCCTGCTAAAGGAATACTTTGTCAATTTTTTGGATCATTTCCAATATCCTAGGTGAAGCATACCATCTTGGGTGCAGTTGTATTTTTTATTTATTTTATCATATCTTATCATAATCCAGCTAAATTAAAGATTTTCACATAGGTTTGTGGTCTCTTCTCTCTCTGTCTCTCTCTCTCTCTCTCTCTCTCTCTCTTTTTCTCTCTCTCTCTCTTTCTTACAGGGGAGTGAACCTAGGGGTGTTCTACCATTGAGTTACATTCCTGGCCCTTTTTACTTTTTGTTTTGAGATAGGGTAGTGCTTAGTTACAGTGCACTGAATTTACAATCTTCCTGTCTCAGCCCCCCATGTACTGGGATTACAGGCATGCACCAATGCACTCAGCTTAGGTTTGTGTCATTAATATGTCTTTTCATGGAAAATGTTTTTTCATTACAGTTTCTCATTTTTCTTTTGGAGTTTTATTATCTTTCTGTTTTTCTGAGCTCTTATGTGAGTAAGGGAGCACTTTTATTATGATGAGCTGCAAATATTTTTCTCCAAAGTCATTGGCTTTAAATATTTTTCTCCAAAGTCATTGGCTTTATTTTTCATCATGTTTTCGGTAGAAACCTTATTTTCCTTTATTTTTTAATGTAATTGAATTTGTCATTCTCTTTTAATGGCTCCCAGATTTGGAATATTGTCTATAAAAAAACCTCTCCATTCTGCCTTTGCAAAGGAGTCTTGATGTTCTATTTGAATAGTTTTACATTTTTACATTTCAATATTTGATACATTTGGGCCTGTTTTGATGTAAAATGTGGCATGGATGTGCTATTAATTTCTATAAAGGGCTGCTTAATTGTTCTCACACCATTTAATACATCCATCTCCACACCCACTGTCTTCAGGATCCATTCATCATATATTAGGTACTTGATTCTATTTATGGACTTTGTAGTCTACTTCGTTTGGCCGTGTATTTGTAAGTCAGTACCCTTCTGTCTTCATTATTGAGAATTTATCATATTTTAAATCTGGTGTGTTTATCCCTCCTCTTCATCATACTTCTTTTGAGGTGTTTTCTTCTAGAATACTACCATCTTTCTTTTTGTTCACAATTCTTATGTAAGTTAAGAGTTGGTCGTGAGCCAAAATGTAAAAAGTGGAAATTTCGTTAGTTGTTTGTTAACATGAATATAAACAAGAGGATGGAAGCCCATTAAATTGGAAGACTCTGTATTGGCAAAGAAAACTCCTCTAGTTTATAGTTAATGGTAAGGATCTATGGAAGCCGCTCAGGAAAGGTGTCTTTCTGGATTCCCATCTTAGTTATGGCCATGAAGAATAAAGAATAAAAGAATAATTTCTACTAATGACTAGTACCCAGGACTTGAGGACAATGGACAAGGGAATCCTTCTAAAGAACAGAATCAAAGCCTGTTGAATTATGTAATCCAGAAATGTACGAGACGACCGGGCAGTAAGGCTTTGCTCTATCTGTCTTGCAGTATTTGTTATTTGCAATTGCTCAAAAAATACAGAATGTTTCTCGTTGTCTGGGGTTTTCTTTTCTGAAAAGTTTTGTTTTCAATTGTGGGTGTTTTACCTTTCAATTGTGTACATTAGCTGTGATTTGAGCAGATGATGTCTAGTTGATAGATTCTCTGCTCATGAGGAACCACAAGTAATGGCCTCAAAATGGAGAAGCTAGACACTGCCACTGGAGTCCAGATGAGACTCTGGAGTCATACCTGGGCAGGGGGTGAACGTTTCATTATTGAAGGAAGATTGCATGAGGGGGTGGGTTGCCCAAAGGGTAGATAGGGCATGCGCTATTAATACTGTTAATGGCCAATCCTTATATATTTTTTTCTCCCTGATCATTATGAATAACAACCGAGGTGACAGTGTACTGACAGGGTTTAGGATTCACTGCTCCAGAGTATGGCATCTTGGCACTTGGGATACCCTTAAGCTGAGTGTAACTTCCTATTGGAGCTGCTGGGATTTTTTGTTTGTTTTATTTTTTTATACTTTTTTATGCTGGATGTTGAACCCAGGGCCTCACTAATGTTAGGCAAGTGCTCTTCCACTGAACTATGTCCCAAGCCCTGGAGCTAGCCTTTTTTAAGTCTTCTCTTATTCCTAGGGTATACCTATCAGTGATCCCAAACCTCAAATCTGGGGAACATTAGGCCTTTCTTCTTGATGAGCCCTGAACTCAGCATCTGTCTGTCGATCCATGAGCCTGTCAAAGCTCTGGTCAGCTTCTTGGCCTCTTTGCTGATGCCTCTGGGTATGAGTGAACCCCCCAAACCCCTCTGTTTTCTCTTGAGTTTCTTAATTTTAATGTGTCTTGTCCCTATGATTCTTTTCTGTCCTTTTAGTTCTCCAATTTTTCAAGCAAAGTTGTTTGTTTCTTTGTTTGTTTTAATGCTGCAATCATTTCTCGGTCACAGTTGTAAACATGCTCTGAATTGTTTAATCCACCAATTCTGGAACTTGACACTCGAAAAATTTATTAAAAAGAATTACTCTCAGCAGGTAGCCTCCTTTTTGTGTTTGCTCCTTCTTTCTACACCTTCTTCTATCTTGTAAGGTTATAGCTGCAGAGTCGGAATAGTTATTCTGTAAACTGGAAAGTAACAGCCACTTGTGCATCACAGACATTTAAAAGAAATGTGCGTTTCTGATGCATCATGGCATTGCGATACCTATCTTGAACCACGTACTTCTCAATTTATTCTCCCACTCCCCCAAAAAACAAACCAAAATCAAAACCAAAAAGTCTTAAACTGACTTAACGTAAATGCGCTCTCCAGAATATAAATGTATTCTTAACTAATAAAGAGAGGAACTTTGCCTCTATGATGACACTAATGGTTATAACAGATAATGTACATGTGATTCATGATTTTTTGTTTTTTAGAAATTTATCAAAGGGGCCAGCTATTTTCCTTTACCCACTGCCAAAGGCAATATAAGAAAAAAGACAAACCTCGAAACTCGCTCTTCCTTGGGGATAGTACTGACCTATTTAATACCAACAAATAAGCTGTGCTCAAGTACATAATGTGTAATACTGTGAACAAAGGAGCAATTTAATCTCTGATACATGAAAGCAAACAAAAAACTAGCAAATTGATCTACCAGCCCCAAATAAGTTCAAGATATTCGGCATGTAGCTAAATTGCTAATCTTTCTTACTACTTCTTATTGGTAATTGTTTGGGAACTAACAGTGCAACTTTATCATAAAGGCTGGAAACTAATTTGGTGTACACAGTAACTGATTACTTAAAAGATTAACCTTTCTTAGTGTGCATCGATGATCTGATTTTGCAGGTCTGTTGCACCATAGAACTCTAATGGTAGTGCTCAGATTCTTTTTGAACACCCAGCACAGTGCTATGTTTTTCTATGAAAGAATTAATAAAGTCTGTAAAATATGAGGCCTACAAGGCTGTCACCAGATATTGATCCACAGCCCGCTTTCTAACCAGTGACATTAAATTAAATTTCATCTCTCCTCATTCTGAGTCTGGGAAAGAGAATAATAAATAACACCAACCTCTCTTCTAGGCATAGTGGTAGCTTTACATCAAAACAAATTCAATGATAACTTAAATAGTTTTATTCCATACCATGGCTACCCTTATAGAATTTCAAATATATCTCTTAACTATCATTATTCTTTTGTTATTTTGCCAACCACACCATAAAGTCTTAGGGAGAGAACCACTGGAACATTTAACATTTTCATGCTTTTCCCTTTTTCAATTAAATTGTGTAAATAACGTTATATGTGAGCCCTGAGATCAGCATACGGAGTGCTGCATATATTTAACCCTTCCATTTCAGTTAATGCATACAGAAGATTAACAAAAATACTAGTCTGAATCTGTTTGTGACTGTGTGTGCATATGTGTAGAAAACTGGGGAACTGGGAGAGAAAAGAACAAATCTAGCATTTCTACCATCTACCTTCCCTAGCTGCTGTCCATCTTCCGCCTCCTCCTACAAAACACACACAGTACTACCCACCTGTTTAAAGTACAGTACAGTGGAGTGTAAAAAAACAACTAACTTCTCAATCATCTTGGTCTGTTTGCAGTACTACAATAAACTACCTGTGATTGCATAATTTATAAACACTATAAATTCATTTTCTCAGTTTTGGAGGGTACTGGTAGGCGCAGTCTGGTGTCTACTCCATCAATGGTGTCTTGTCACAGTGACATCTTCACATGACAAAAGGAATGGAAGGCAAAAAGGGCCCAGCTAGTTTCTCCAGCTCCTTTGTAAAGTAGTTAATCCCATTCAGAGGGCTCCACCCTCATATCTTAATCATCCCCTAAAGGTCCCACCTTATACTACTATCACAGTGAGATCTAAGTTCCAACATACATTTTTAAGGAATAAATAGAATTCAAACCATAGCATCAACTTTGCATAAGCCAATAATCAGATTTCAATTCATGGGTGGATGTGAGACTTCTGAAGTCTGATTGAGGTAGGATAGAAGAAATAAAATATTAGGTTGAAAGGGGATGAATTGGGAAGGAAAGAGAAAATATAGTTTTAAAATCTAGAAACTTCATAATCCTTAGCTTCACCTTACAGAGCCTGCTCTTTCTTAGACAAAAACCCTTAATGGGCCCCACTTTTAATTATAATAGCAGACCTGTCCTGTCCTTTTTTTTTAGGCAAAGGTCTTCAATAGGCCTGGTCTATACACGTTTAATGATAATATCCCATCTGGCCTGTCCTTTACTTGGGTCCTCCAAATTCCTGGCCTACACTTGTGAATCATAATGGCCTAGCTTCACATCTGAAATTCCTGAGGTGCATAAAAAAATGAAGTCTCATGTTTTCCCCCACCCTGGCTTCATGCCTCAACTTCCTGGGATTCTTATTCCAAAGCAATTCTCACCTTTTGTCAAACTCGGTACCCACCAATGAAATGGCAAGAAACTAAAAATTCAAAGAAAGGAGACCTGCCATCCCATGTTACCCCATCCCCGCCCTGTGCCCCTAGACACCCTCTTCTCTGGTCCCCTATAAGAAAAGGATTGCAAAGATTCCAAAGGCGTCTCACACTGTTGAGGTGCCCCACGTTCTCTCTTGAACATGTGTCCCCAGTTTCCCTTAATAAACCTCTGACTTTGTCTCTGGCTGGCCCGTGCTGAAATTCTTTTCACCACAGAAGCCAAGGACCCCAAGGGTCCTGAGGTGAGTTTGCATCCCCAAACCCGGAAACTCCTCAAGATTCTCCACGGAATTATGGTATTTTCCTGTGACATAATAATTTGGCACCCACTAAGGTAGAGAATTAGAAACAATTTTCTCTGGATTCTAGTCCTTCTCTGCTTGCCTCTTCATAGTATTCTTTGCTGGCTCAGACTTCTCAAATTGACCTCGCATTTCCAAAGGCGTATGTTTGGGGCATTTGCCTTCCTTTATTTTTAATCTAAACATGAACTGCTTTATGTATGTGACATAAATTATATAACATGGAAACTGTTCAAAGTCTAAAAAGTATTGGTTTAAGGATTTATAGCTTCTTGCTTGCTTTGGCAGAAGACTGCCTTTCTTGAGGGAACTGAAGACAGTGACCTCGATGCCCCTTCACTATCTAAGCCATTTCCTCCTGTTTTTCTACACCTCTTGCTGGCTTTGCTTAAGGGTGGAAGACCACCTCAAGGAGGGAGCTGAAGACAGCATCCTCTGTGCTCTTGCAAAACTTCTGGGTAACAACTTATCTTCTAAAGCATTCTGAACACAGTGCTCTACTCCTTAGCCAGAGACAATTAATGATTTGATGACCCAGCCTGAATTCTGTAAACCTGTAATAAAAGGAAGAGCTGAGCTTTGTTCGGGGAGTTTGGCTCTCTTGCCTTTCTCCCCTCTCACCTCTTCAAGACCAGGAATAAAGTCTCAAGAGCATTTATTTCATCGCGTCATCCCGTACGCTGCTTGGACAGAGCCCAGCAATATAATGCTTATTCTGGCATCTAAAAATTAGGCAGGACAGAGGACCTAGGAACAGAAAACAATTATAGCAGCTATCTGCACCTCCCCTTCGGTGAGATTGGGGGAAATAAGTAGGAAGGTGAGAGACTGGTGGGCACCAGGAAATAGGGCCCTGAACAGCCCACAGATCCAAATTAAGGATCAAAATTGTGCAAAAGTCATTGGTTCCCCAAAACCCAATTCTGACCGATCATAAAAGAACAGATAGAAAACCTCAGGAAGGTTTAAAAGCCCACTCCCGAAGGGCTTCGAGATCACTCTCTTTCCAGGACCCCCCTCTTGTGGTGGGGAGAGCTGCCTTTGTTTTCTTTCACTGACAAAATAAACTTCCATATTTTGATACCCTCACTAGTCCTTGAACTTCATTCGTCGAATTCCACTGGACAAAAACCCTAAAAGAGGAGGCACCCTCATTTCAATAATACTGTTATTTATTGGTGCTTTAGATATGTGATATCTATGCTTTAGATATGTGTAATATCAGACATGATGGCACAGCATTTCCTTCATATAATTCCCATCTTGTTATACTCTTAATCTATTGAGCTTATAAAATGTGTCTTTCTAATTTGACATGAGGCCGCCCCCTTATCAGAAGGAGAGCAACAGTTTATCAGCTGAGTTCTATTCCTACCAGGCTGTTGTTCCTCTACCATGCCAACTAGTGTTTATTTTCTGTTGTTAGGGCCGCCTAGAGCCACTTCCACACATTAGATTTCAGAGCCCCACTCACCCAGTGGGAAGGAATTACCATAAATCTTATGAGATTTAAACACTACCCCCCAAAGTAAAAATCTGTGGAAGAAAATAGTTACAAAAGGACTTAAGGTTGTGGCTATCCCTCCATAATAGCAGTTTATGAGGGAATGATTTTGCAAGAGTTGAAAAGAAAATTTATGCAGAAGAAAATTGGTAGCCTAGTGTAAGGATGAATACAAATTAAAAATAAGAAGTTTAATTCTCTGTATTGGAAATAGGGATTGAGGTTCCCTCCCCCCTCTTTTGTGCCCCTCAGAGCATTTACCTTAGAACATTTGTAATTGTAAGTCATTTCTCATGTCTTTAAAATGTATGTATGCGTATAAGTCCTTTTGAAGACTAGACAGGTCTTTTGCCAGCTTTATGACCCAGGAATGTTTTTCACTTTGAAATGTAAATATCAAGGGGGATACTATCCCGGTTTCCCAGTTTCTGTGGAAGGGAAGGAGCCCAGCTTAAGTGAGGACATTTTTTTTTCTGGTGCAGGGGATTGAACCCAAGGGCCCTCTACCTCCAAGCTGCACCCCCAGCCCTTTCCATTTATCATTTTGAAACAGAGACTCACTAAATTGCTGAGGGTTTCACGACATTGCTGAGTTTGGCCTCAAACCTGTGATTTTTCTGTTTCAGCCTCCCAAGTACCAGGATTATAAATGTGCGTCATCACACCTGGATTCAATGAGGATTTTGTCCAAAACTTTAAAGCTACTTTCTGGCATGAGAATTGAAATTTTTTTTTTTTGCGGTACCTGGGATTGAACCCAGGGGCGTTCTACCTCTGCGCTACACCCCCTGCCCTATTTTTTTATACTTTATTTTGAAACCGGGTCTCACGAAGTTGTGGAGGGCCTCACTAGGTAGAGAGAGAGAGAGAGAGAGAGAGAGAGAGCAGAGGCTGGCCGCGAACCCTGATCCTCCGGTCTCCGCCTCCCAAAGTACTGGGATTACAAGCGTGCGCCACCACGCCCGGCGAGAATTGAAATTTTAACCCTTATAAAAGCCAATCGGGTAACACAAATGGCCACCCCAATTACTGGATGAAGTTAGGATGAACAGTGTGTGACAAATGGTGCTGTCACTGCTCTTCCATGAGGACCACCTGGTTATGGTTTATCTTGAAAACCTGTATGCAATGGGGTGTATGTGCTTGGCTATAAGAAAGGGTGCAATTTCTTTCTGTCTTTGCAACCAATCTCTTAGCGGATCACCCCTGATGTACATTACATTCTGGTTTAATGCTTGCTCAATTATAAAACTTTTCTTTGTCCAATACTTTTGGAGTGAGGCTTTTTGAGTTGCCTGAAGATTTTGTTTTTAATTATATTTCTCTAACACAGGTTGTCTCATGCTTTAAAGCAAAGGGGGTTATTTTGTGGTCAGAAGTTTGAAGAGAAGAAAATAACATGAAACTGTGGCCAGTGTTGATTTTAGACTCAGAAATCTCTGCAGCGGGTCATAAGTGTACATTTATTAATCTTTGTAGGTCCTTTGTATCCAACACTCAAAAGTCAGTATCAGCAGCCTTATTCTAAAACAGCCTACTGGAAGTTTTGAAATAAAATTAAGTTGACATTAAGCTACTCTACTACTGAACTGCTAATAATTGGGCATCCTAAATTTGATGAGTTATCCCTTCTTACTGTTATTTACACAGAGGGATACTTAATATCCAACATCCAGGTTGCTTTGCAATTCAAAGTCTAAAGAAACAATTTGAATTTTAATTCTGCTTTTTGAATTAATATTCAAAGAAATTAAAATTCATAATCTAGCTGAATTTCAACTAGAAGAGTTTTAAATGCTGTGGATCAGTCTGGGTTTTTGTTGTTGTTTGTTTGTTTTTTCTGTAATTGTATCCTTGGCTGCCTCATAGTAGAATGAGTACAGTTTGATTAAGAATTTTTATCAGTCAAGGGGCTGGGGATGTAGCTCAGTGGGAGAGTGCTGACCTAACACGGGCGAGGCCCAGGGTTCAATCCCAGCAAGACAAGAACAACCATGGAAAAGAATTGTTATCAGCCAAGAGCAAGCCTCTGATGCCCCTCACTTCAAAGCATACAAAGATTTACAGGGGAAGAATAACAATGGTCTCACCTCCACCAAATTTAGGTTAATTTTGCTTTTATTCATAGGTGTTCTTGCCTGGCCACCAGAATTCCAAAGCACATAATCTCTGCAGATTGGCAGATCCCAAAAGTGGGAAAAATGGAGAGAGGGGATGAGGGGGGGCAGAAGACAGGAGGTGAGTCACACTTGCTCATCCCTCTGAAATCAGTCTTCAGACTAAGGAGTCCATCTTCATCTTTCTCTGGAAGAAGTAAATGAGGAGAAGGAAAGAGGACAAAGGCAGTGTGCTAAGGATGTGTAGTAACCTATAAAAAAGAACTGTGGGGAATAATTACTTTTCCATAACATTATAAATATCAAAAGATCTTGAAGCAGTGAAATTTAATGACTTAGGATGCAGAAATATAAGATGTAGAAAGTGTGATATTCCATCCTTGTCTGCCCCGTCTTTTCCTGATTAAGTTATTTTTCTTTTCCATTTTACCAAAGATGTATTTCACTTTTTCAAAGTACTAGGTCCCATGTTATATCCTTCTCTTCTTCAGATTTTTGAGTATAAGATGATCCCCTTTGCATTAAAGCATGAAGTTATTGGTCTAGTAATTTCCTTTTAAGTAAATTATTTTCAACTCTTGCACAATTATTTTTTATAACTTACTGTTATGTATGGATAGCCACAATCTCAAATCCTTTTATAGCTATTTTTCCCCCACAAGCTTTAACTTCTTGGAGTAGGATTTTGAATCTTGTAAGACTTACTACCTTTTATGCCCTTGCTATGAGTGAGTAGAGCTATCAAATCTACTACACAGGTTCTGCGTATTTCACATCTGTTACAGGATCATTAGATGCATAATGCTGGAGTGCTTGAACTGCCAAGAAGCTATTTTTAATAATTATGGTATTTTAAACCAATTGTTAGCAGCACTAATATAAGCAAGCAAATTTAAGACACATGAAACAAAGATTGTCTCCCATGTATCGTTTCTCTAATTAGGTCTATGAATAAAAATCCCAACTAATTAAACATGGCACTTAGAAACTGAGTTTCCAAGCACAAAATAAAATAAGAGATTTTAGTACATACCTTGGAATAGAAATAACTCCATTAAAAGGACAGTATTCTGAGGATTTTAAATCTAATGCATTAAAGCCAGGCGTGGTGGCGCACGCTTGTAATCCCAGTACTTTGGGAGGCAGAGACCAGAGGATCCAGGTTCACAGCCAGCCTCATCTCTCTCTCTCTCTCTCTCTCTCTCTCTCTCTCTGTCTCTCTCTCTCTCTCTCTCTCTCTCTCTCTACTTAGTGAGGCCCTCCACAACTTCGTGAGACCCGGTTTCAAAATAAAGTATAAAAAGTAGGGCCGGGTGTATAGCGCGGAGGTAGAACTCCCGTGGGTTCAATCCCCAGTACTGCAAAAAAAAAAAAAATCTAATGCATTAAAAGATAATTTGATCTTTTTGAAGTATTCCACAAGTCTGAAGAGTATTTCAACAAACACTGTTCTATTAGCGCGAAATACAAAGAACCATAAGGATCCTGAATTCAACAACAGATGTTGACATTTAAATAATGCAGCGCTTTCATCAATTTAGCATTTCATTTATTCATTTATCATGTAAAGTTCCCTTTAATTCTTTTTGTCAGTTGTAAGAAATTAGTATTTACACCCATGGCAAGAAGATACCTCAGAGTGCCGCATCAGCATTTACAGTTTTTAAAAAAGTGCTATCCCAGCACACTTTCCTTTGTTTCATAATGTGTGTTTGTGGCACAAAATTAACTTCACAATGAAAAAGGCCAGTCTGATGTTTACATTCGACATACCTAAAAAAAAGAAAAGGTAATGTCTTTTGTTTTAGAGCCTGCTAGTAAATAGTGGACTAATATGTGAAGTTATAATTACAAATGTGGTCTCAAAAACTAAAACTAAAAACATCCACTCATTAACACACACACACACACACACACATACAAACAAACACACACACTCACACACACACACACACACACACACACACACACACTATTGTAGAGAAATATCTGTAAAAGTAAAAAAATAAAACAGAGAAACTAAAACACCAGGGAATTTGGTTTGAGATAATAGTTAACTAGAAAACTGGATCAACCTCCTCACTGCAAATTGCATGAAAATGTCAGTCAAATGAGAAGATTTTCCTTTTTGGAGTAGTGTTGTAGGGTTTCTAAGAAGGGAAGAATACTATTCAAGAGAAGAGCCGGGCGTGGTGGCGCAAGCTTGTAATCCCAGTACTTTGGGAGGCGGAGACCGGAGGATCCGGGTTTGCGGCCAGCCTCAGCT